>JAJOOO010018561.1:0-26422 GCA_029582685.1 Solanum piurae | reverse complement strand
CATATAATTTTGGGAATTCAAAAGTCACAACCACTCGAGCAAGATTATCACATTAAATCATGCATGTAAGCCATCTAATCCTATCAGGCAAGATCAGACTACTTCAACAAGATTTTGCTATTGCAAATGAGTATAAATTTTGATAAAATAAGCTCGGGGCATAGAATTAAACCCAACGTGCCTATTTTCAACCCATAGCCTCAAATTCAACACCGCAACTCTCGAAAACAAAATTAAACCATGCACTAGTTCGATCAAAGCATGACCCATAACACCTAAATACTAACCTTCGAGATTTAATTCATTTTAATGCATATAATTTTGGGAATTCAAAAGTCACAACCACTCGAGCAAGATTATCACATTAAATCATGCATGTAAGCCATCTAATCCTATCAGGCAAGATCAGACTACTTCAACAAGATTTTGCTATTGCAAATGAGTATAAATTTTGATAAAATAAGCTCGGGGCATAGAATTAAACCCAACGTGCCTATTTTCAACCCATAGCCTCAAATTCAACACCGCAACTCTCGAAAACAAAATTAAACCATGCACTAGTTCGATCAAAGCATGACCCATAACACCTAAATACTAACCTTCGAGATTTAATTCATTTTAATGCATATAATTTTGGGAATTCAAAAGTCACAACCACTCGAGCAAGATTATCACATTAAATCATGCATGTAAGCCATCTAATCCTATCAGGCAAGATCAGAATACTTCAACAAGATTTTGCTATTGCAAATGAGTATATATTTTGATAAAATAAGCTCGGGGCATAGAAAACCAACCTTTTGTGTCGATTACGAGAAGATTGAAATACTAGGCGGCAATGTAGTCCAACTCCGAGCGAAAATCAACACTAAAAATACTGTAATGATGTAGGAAATATTGAAACTAAAGTGCGGGTGTGAGTTTGTGAAAGTAAAAGGTGAGAGGAAAATGATGAATTAGAACTTTTTAAACCTTTGGCCTGCAAGACCGTCCAGTTTTTGCTCGTTCGGCGACATTAGTTTTGAGCACTGAATCATTCGGCATCACACCGAGCAATAACCTCCATTGCCGAGTTTTAAAAAATCCCCAGTTAATGTGGGGATCCAAACGGAGATACAAATTGAGGTCGCCGAGATGATCGGCGACTCGCTACTCATTTCTTTGGGCCCGCTGAGTTTTACAGACCCTAAACCCAAGCTGGGTTGGATCAAACGGCGGTGTGAGTCAGGTCGCCTCATACTTTAGTGACTCACCAACCGAAATTTCCCTCGCCAATCTCTTTATCTCCAAATGCTTCCCACACTTCTTCCTGCATAATTAACACACCATTATTTCTAAATCCAACATAAAGCAATAAAGGGGTTTTGGGTTGCCTCCCAAACAACACATTAGTTAACATCATGGCACGACGCAAGTCCACCTTCAAACCTCATTTTTGGGGTTGACCATAGTGTCACTAGTCAAACCCCCTTTCTGTCTCAGATTTAAGTGAGAGGACATCTGATCCCAGTTGGGTCTCCAGCTGCTTGATTGATACTGAATGGGAGGTAACGGTTTGGCTAAGGGTCGACACATCCTCTTTCATCTCTTTCAAGATCTTGTCTGACCCTTCAACCTTATTGAGGATCCGAGAAAGCATATCCTCAAGCCTACCACCCTCCGAATCCTTTGGTTTTTGGCGCTCCTGGGGAGGCACATACTTGTCTTTCTCCCCATCCTTCCAATTTGGATTTCGGTCTCTCCATTCATGATCCTTCCATCCTTCATCTCTAGCCCAACCTTGATAATCACCCTACCTTGAGTAGTTTGAACGATAACCACCACTTTGGTTGGCTAGGAAGTTGACTTCATCATTATAGAAGGCTTCAAATTTTGCCTCCTCAGGATTTGCACACCCGACCCCCACAACGTTGACACCACGGGCACCAGTCCCCATGACATTTTTAGATAAAATGTCAAGCTATGTCATGATCTTGGCTATGTTTTTCTCTCTCTCATTATCTTTTTCCATCTGCTCCTTGGATAGCTTGAATGTGAGAGGGGAGACTTGGTCTTCACGAGTGTACCATGCCCTATTTATGGTGGTCATGCCATCCAAGAGTTGGGTTGTTACTGCATCAGACCTTCAGGTGAAAGTTGATCAGCGACACTTTTGTTTACCAAATCTAGGCTTCGGTAAAAGTACTGTAGCAAGACATTATCGGGCAGACAATGAGTCGGGCATTGTAGCACTAACTTTTTAAATCGTAGCCAAGTCTCTTGGATTGGGTCTCCCTTCAAGCGCTTAAAGCTTTGGATGCTATCCCGAAGAGTCATCATCTTCGAAGGAGGGGAAAATCACACATTAAATGTTGTTACCAATTCCTCCCAAGAAGTGATGGATTCGCGAGGCAACTCCGCCAGCCACTTGCACGCCTCTCCCATTAATGAGAAATATAATAGCCTTAACCAAACTGATTCCTGAGAGATGTTTTTGAAAGAGAATGGTCCGCAGAGGTCCACGAAGATGTTCGTGAGGATCCTCACGAGCCAATCCACTGAAAAGTCCCTTCAGTTGCAAGAGTTGCAACATGGTGCTTGTTATGTGGAACACTGCATTTCCCTTGGTTGGAGGTAAAAAGATTGCCACAATACCCCCCATGAGATGGGGGTCATTAATGTTGGGCTCTTGGACATCGTTGAGATTTCTGATGTCGTCGTAGTGGCCCACCTGGTTGCCCTTGCTGCCATTAACACTCATGTTTTCTGTTTTCAACACACACAATAGAAACAAAACTGAAAGTTAAGTAAGTAAACTACAACTATGAACAACAAAATATTTACTGAACTAAAAATTCGCAAATAACACCAATCCCCGGCAGCGGCACCATTTTGATGTTTGCGTAATCAAGACACAACTTCCAATGCAAGTGTCTATGATCGTACAATAGTATAATAACCCAACCAAGGGTTGGGATCGTTCCCACAGGGAGTAGTTTTGAGAATTAATAGAAAAATAAAATTAAGTTTTAATTAGTCATAGCTAAAAAACATTATCGAATAAAAACATGATAAATCTAAAGGGTGACACAAAAGTGTCAGGTTTTTAGATAAGAAACAAGTAAAAACAGTGAAAATAAGGAAAAATACAAGTATGGAGACGGGATTCTTGGGATGTGATAGGAATACGTGATAGACTAATTTATTGGGTACATGCTATTAACAGAGAATTAGTAGAATAATTATGAATAGGCAAGACTTTATGGGGGATAAACTTTCTCTCGAACAAGTTACCCCGTTTCAAGTGGGTTTCTCTCGAACACCCACTTGCCGCTTGAAGAGTAGCCTCCGCCTTAACCCACTAACACTCTCGAGCTGAGTGTGTGGATATGGGACTAGGGTTCACTCTCTCGAGTTTAACCTCATGTCGACCCACTCACACTGGCCATCAATTTAGTAGTCTTAGTTTTACGATCTCTATCTCGAGCAGGTCGAAAAGACAAAGGTGAAGTTGTATTTGCAACTACAACCCCATTAAATTCCATCACAACTACTAAACGAAATCACAATTAAACTACAAATTAACTATCAGTAAGCAACACCCAATAAATAATCTAACCCATATTCACAAAATCACACCCAAACAATTAGGGTTTTAGCTAGACATGCTAAAGAGATAGAAATTTATACCAAAATGAGTTTGCATTCAAATGGGCATGAAGATTTAAGTCTCAAAGCAAGTCAAGAGTGAAGAATCCAAAAGACCCAAGCCCAAATTCTTGGAGATGAAACCCTTTTGAATATTTAAGTTCTTCAGAACCCTCTAAAACTTAGAGCAAAAATATTTAAAGTATTGTTCTATATGAAAATTATAATAATTGTTCCACACTTAAAACTACAACTCTAACTAGTATTTATAGTTTTCACAGATTTGTGCTGCAGCGGAACATTCAGCGACATTAATTAGAATCGCCGATCAACTCGATGATTCACCTTTTGGTGTAGTTCATCGCCGTCTTACACCAGCCTTCAGCATCGTCGTGCTCTGGGTCATTAGGCGACATGGTACTGCTTTGCGGAACTTTTTGGCGATGCGCCGACTGCTCTTTTTTCCGCCAATTTGATCCTTTCCTTCATAGCTCAGCACACTGGAACAAAAGGCGAAGTAAGACCCTTCGGAGACTCGCCAAGTTAACTCGGCGATCCTCAGGTCTTCATTTCGTCGTTCTTTTCAGCCTTTTTATTCCATTTTGCGATGTAGTGTTCATGCTTTCCTTCAAACTTCAAATACCTGAAACTTAAGGGTTTTCATCAGGTATTGAAATAAAAAAAACATTTGAGGACACAATTTCTATTAAAATATAGCCCTAAATGAGTCCAATTTGAGGACTCATCAATACTTCAAGGATCCGTGAGTTCTTAAGGATGAATCTACCAAGCTTCACAGGTTCAAGTGTTACTAAAGATCTAGAAAACTTTTTTACGAAACTTCATAAGGTTTTTGAGATTATGCATGTTGTTGTCACTGAGAGGGTGGAACTAGCTGCATACCAAATGAAAGGTGTAGCTAGGATATGGTTTGATCAATGGAAGAAGAACCGAGCTGAGGGTGCACCACTGGTGAGTTGGGCTGTGTTTGAGGAGGCCTTCTTGGGGCGTTTCTTTAGTCGAGAACTGATAGAAACAAAGGTACGAGAGTTTCTCACTCTTAAGCAGGATTCTTTGAGCGTTCATGAGTACAGTCTGAAGTTCACACAACTTTCCCGCTATTCTTCGGAGATGGTTGCTGACATAAGGAGTAGGATGAGTTTATTCGTTGCTAGGTTGTCTTGCCTGTCAAGCAAGGAAGGCAAGATAGCTATGCTGATAAGGGGATATGGACATAGCAAGGCTAATGATGCATGTGTAGCAAGTTGAGGAGGACAAGTTGAGGGATAGAGAAGAGTTTAAGAATAAGAGAGCTAAGACAGGGAATGAGTCCGGGCAGTAGAAGAGTAATGACAACCGGTCATCTTTCCAACGAAAACAGAAGGGACCTGCTCCATCATGTGCTACTGCACCTGCACCGAGAAACAAATGAGAGTACAATAGTCAGAATTCACAGGATTTCAGAGCTAGAGTTGCCCATTCTCAAGGTAGTATGGAACAAGAGGGTAGTAAGGCTCATGCATGTGCTAAGTGTGGTAGGAGCCACTCAGGGATGTGTCATGATTGCTCCACTGGTTGCTTTAAGTGTGGCCTGAACGGTCATTTTATGAGAGAATGTCCTAAGAACAAACAGGGAAATGGTAATAAGGCCAATAGAGCCCAGTCTTCTTCAGTTGCTCCACTAGAGAGAGTTGCATCTAGAGGAGCTACTTCATGGGCAAGTAGAGGAGGAAACCGTCTTAATGCTATCATAAGTCGCCAAGAGCAAGAGGATTCACCATATGTTTTCACTGGTATGATCCAAGTCTTTAACTTTGATGTTTATGCTTTTCTAGATCCAGGAGTGAGTTTATCATTTGTAACTCCTTATATTGCGATGAATTTTGATATTCTTCCTAAAAAAATTAGTGAGCCCTTCAATGTTTCTACATTTGTTGATGAGTCTATTCTAGCAGAGAGAGTTTATCATGATTGTACCATTTCCGTTAATCACAACAACACCATGGCTGATTTAGTTGAGTTCGACTTGGTAGATTTTGATGTTAATCTTGGTATGAACTGGCTTCATGCATGTTATGCCTTAGTCGATTGCAGAACTCGAGTTGTCAAGTTCCAGTTTCCTAATGATCCATTTATAGAGGGGAAGAATAGTTCATCAGTGCCTAAGCGTCGTTTTATTTTGTACCTTAAGGAAAGAAAGTTAGTTTCCAAGCGGTGTGTATATCACTTAGTCCGAGTTAATGACTCTAGTGTTGAGATACCTCATATTCAGTCAGTTTCAGTAGTAAAAGAGTTTCCAGAAGTCTTTCTAGATGATCTTCCCGGAGTCCCTCCTGAGAGAAAAATAGACTTCGGTATAGATATTCTTCCCGATACTTGTCCCATATCTATTCCGCCATTTAGGAATGCACCAGCAGAATTAAAAGAGTTAAAAGAGCAGTTGAAAGATCTCCTAGAGAAAGGTTTCATTTGACCAAGTGTCTTACCTTGGGGCTCTTCGGTCTTATTTGTGAGGAAGATGGATGGTTCCCTTAGAATGTGTATAGATTACTGTCAGTTGAACAAGGTTACCATCAAGAATAAGTATCCTCTACTGAGAATTGATGATCTTTTCGATCAACTTCAGGGTGCCATTTGTTTCTCTAAGATAAACCTCAGATCTGGCTACCATCAGTTAAGATTAAGGGAATGTGATATTCGAAAGACAACTTTCAGGACCCATTATGGTCATTATAAGTTTTTGGTCATGTCGTTCGGTTTAACCAATGTGCCTGCAACATTCATGGACCTTATGAATAGAGTATTCAAACCTTATTTAGATATGTTTGTTATCATATTCATTGATGACATTCTAATCTATTTTAGGAATGAGGAAGATCATGTTAGTCATCTCAAATGAATTCTCCAAACTCTAAAGAATTGAGAGTTGTATGCCAATTTCTCTAAGTGTGAGTTTTTTCTTGAGTTTGTGGCATTCTTGGGCCATATTAATTTGGTGATGAAATTTGAGTTGATACCCAGAAGATAGATGCAGTGCAGAATTGGCCTAAACCCACATCTCCAACTGATATTTGGTGTTTCTTGGGGTTGGCTGGATATTATAGAAGGTTCGTGGAGGGGTTCTAATCTATTTCATCCCCTTTGACCAAGTTGACTCAGAAGACAGTTAAGTTTCAATTGTTTGAAGCTTGTGAGAAAAAGCTTTCAGGAATTGAAAAAGAGGTTGACTACTCCCCTAGTATTGACCTTACCAGAAGGTACGCAAGGCTTAGTTGTATATTGTGATGCGTCCAGAGTTGGTTTGGGTTGTGTGTTAATGCAGAATGGAAAAGTTATAGCTTATGCCTCGAGACACCTGAAAGTTCACGATAAGAATTACCCAACCCATGATCTAGAGTTGCCTGTCATAGTATTTTCTTTGAAAATATGGCATCATTATCTTTATGGTGTTGATATGGATGTGTTCACTGATCATAAGAGTCTTCAATATGTGTTTAGTCAGAAAGAGCTTAATCTCAAACAAAAGAGGTGGTTAGAGTTACTCAAGAATTATGATATGAGTATCCTATATCACCCAGGTAAGGCTAATGTTGTTGTTGATGCCTTGAGCAGTTTGTCTATGTGTAGTACTGCCCATGTTGAGGAAGAAAAGAGAGAGTTCATGAAATATATGCACAAACTTGCACGATTAGGAGTTCGATTAATGGATTCCACAGAAGGAGAAGTAGTGGTGATGAATGGGGCTGAATCATCATTAGTGTCATAAGTGAAACAAAAGCAAGACCAAGATCCTATTTTGCTTGAATTGAAGGCAAATGTTCATAAACAAAAAGTGATGGCTTTTAAACAAGGGGAAGATGGTGTATTGAGGTATCAAGGTATATTGTGTGTACCAAGGGTGGATGAACTCCAAGAGAGGATCATGGAGGAAGCTCTTAGCTCCAGATATTCTATCCATACGGGTTCCACAAAGATGTATCGTGATCTGAAAGAGGTTTATTGGTAGAGTAGTATAAAGAAGGGAATCACAGATTTTGTTGTTAAGTATCCGAATTGCCAACAAGTTAAAGTAGAGCACCAGAGGCCTAGTGGTATGGCTCAGAATATAAAACTTCCGGAATGGAAGTGGGAGATGATTAATATGGATTTCATCAAAGTTTTACCAAGGTCTCGCAGGCAACATGATTCTATTTGGGTGATTATTGATAGAATGACAAAATTAGCCCACTTTTTGCCAGTAAAGACTACCCATTCAGTGGAGGATTATGCCAAGTTATACATTCAACAAGTAGTAAGACTTTATGGAGTCCCTGTTTTAATTATATCAGATAGAGGTGCACAATTTACTGCACAATTTTGGAAGTCATTTCAGAAAGGCTTGGGTTCAAAGGTGAACTTGAGTACCGCTTTTCATCCTCAGACAGATGGTCAACCAGAGCGCACTATTCAGACTTTAGAAGATATGTTGAGGGCCCGTGTGATTGATTTCAAGGTTAATTGGGATGATCACCTACATCTCATCGAGTTGCTTACAACAATAGTTACCACTCTAGCATCCAAATGGCTTCTTATGAAGCTCTTTATGGGAGAAGATGCAGATCTTCTATTGGATGGTTTGAGGTTGGTGAATCTGGGTTGATAGGAAAAGACTTAGTTCATCAAGCTATGGAGAGGTGAAAGTTATTGAAGAGAGGTTGAAAACAACGCAGAGTCGTCAAAAATCCTATACAGATGTTAGGAGAAAAGACTTAGAGTTCGAAGTAGATGATTGGGTTTACTTGAAAGTTTCACCCATGAAGGGTGATATGAGGTTTGGAAAGAAGGGGAAACTTAGTCCCCGATATATTGGTCCTTACAGAATATCTAAGAGGATCGGAAATGTAGCTTATGAGTTAGAGCTACCACAAGAGTTAGCAGCGGTTCATCCAGTATTTCCCATCTCCATGTTGAAAAAGTGCATGGGAGATCCTTCACTTATCATACCTACTGAAGATATTGGTATCAAGGATAACTTATCATACAAGGAGGTTCCTGTTCAGATTCTATATCGCCAAGTTTGCAAGTTGAGCACTAAAGAAGTAGAATCAGTCATAGTTCTGTGGAGAAATCAGTTAGTTAAGGAAGCTACTTGGGAAGTTTAGGAGGATATGAAGAAGAGATACCCACATCTCTTCGAATCCTGAGAAGTTCCAAATTAAGGTACTAATCCTTTCTTGACATTTTTTAAAGTTGGCATGTTGTATTTACATTTTGCTTGTTGGTGTCATGATCCAGACCGTCGTGATTGGCACCCACACAACCCTCCGGTGGGAGAACCATTACTATAATTAACTTAGCAGCCTTAACCAAAATACTACACATTTAGAGATACGGAAGCATGTTTAAATGACAGTAAAAATGGAGTCCCCATGAACTCCAAAGGTTTTAAATAAATTAGACAAACTAATGGAGAAATTCAACCCCTAGAACCTGAAAGTCAATGTACTAAAACTCTACTAACGACAAGTCTAAGAGCAAGGGGTACAACCCAGAAGCTAAACAAAACATCTTAAACAAATAGTCTAAGTCCGAAAAGGGTGGACTTAAACAAGAAAGATCCATGGCATCCTGAAAGAACTTGCTCATCCTTGAATTCGATCACGCTCAATAGTCACCAAGTTGAGGTCTATCAATAGCCACCTGAAGATGCCCTATACTCAACAAAGAAAGAGCATGTGCGATATCAGTACACAACCACAGTGTACTGGTAGGATCACACGGCTATCCCATTAAATGTAACATACATTAGTCAATACAACAATATAATCACATGCACATATCGAACATATACAATATCAGTAACATATACGAATAATGAATAACTTCACGATTCTCACATATCATAGTTATATCAATTTAGAGCAACATACCGTCTTCCAATATCAATCATCATTAGATATGAACGAACTCATCACAAGTAGATACACAACACAATTCAATGGTCCTCTCACGGAACACAATTCAATGGTCCTCTCATGGAACCCAAACCTATACAGTTAGCATACTAGTTTGTGGTACATGATCCAAGTTAGTGTGCCGGAACGTGGCTGCCGATCCCATATTTATGCCAGAACGTGGCAACTGATCCAATGTTTATGCCAGAACGTGGAAACCGATCCCATATTTATGTCAGAACGTGGCAACCGATCCCAGTTAGTTATGCCGGAATGTGGCAACCGATCCATTCAACACACCACAATCACAATCACAAGTATATCTTCAAGATCATACAATTAAGTCATGATTTCATGGTAATCATCATTAATCAATCTCATTTACAACAAGTGTGATCAATAATGCAATATTCATATACATACATGTATCATAATGAAGCAAGAAAAAACATACATCACACAATCATAGAATCACAACCATCACCTACTTCGAAATAAGCTTGAAACACTAAGAAATTGATCCTTCCCTTTCCGGATTCGTTCCGCTTGTTGTTGGTCTACAAACAATCAATATAATACGGGAATCAATAAACAATCACTAATTACCTGAATCTATAACAATTCTATGAACCCTAGATCATACCCATGATCCCAATTATCCAATTTCGGGTTGTTTCCACCATAGAATCTATAACCAAACCCTCCCCAATCAATATTCACCCATTATATTACGTTCTACAGATCGAAAAATGAATTCGGTGAGTGAAAAGCTTACCTTTATTCTCAAGAATGGTGAAAAATGAGTAGGAGTCGCCTGGGGTTCGTTCTTTAGCTCTAAAAGTCAAAAAGTGCATAATAAGGTCATTTAGGGGTTTATTAACGACCTTAAGTTGTGTCGAGCCCGCCACAACGGCTCTCATCCTGCTGTAGCGACCCCGCCAGACCGGCAAATTCCAGCGCCAAAGCGGCTAGAAAGAAATAGAGAGCTATTTTGAGAATTCCAAAATCCCCATTTTACAACACACCTTTAACCAATGACGCTCAGAAAATACCCTTAGCGCTAAGATCAATTTAGGGAGTTCTACTCACCCGAATTCAATTCCGTAAAGTCGTACGGGATCCTTAACGCCTTAACTATCCACTCATGTAATCAAATTCATTAATAGATTTCTCATTTGTTACCAGATTTCCCTACACCTTAAAGACTCCAATTTCGTCCATATTTGGACGTCCAAATCTGGACGTCGTTGGGAAATTTCAAGATACTACGAAAAAGTTTTCCGGCCCCAAATTTTCCCCCGTTGTCTCTTCCATAACGACGAAAGTCAGGTCGTTACAATAGATACCAATTTACCCATCACTCGTCCCCGAGTGACCAACTTAGGAAAGACTGGCTAAAGTAACGGTAGAATAGTATCTGAATCGTCGAATTACTGGGGATACTTGTATCGCATGCCCTTCTTACCGAATCTCATTACCCCCTAATGGTTCCACATCTCCAACCTCAAACCAACCAATTGAATACCAACACATCCTCCCTTACAATGCTTCAATGAATTCATCTCAACACTTGAGTGATAAATATTGTTGTATTTAAACTTAACTAACAACGAAATGATTCCCAACAACCACCAAAGTTGATCGTACACACCTCTGCCACATGTTATCAAGGATCTTGACACAAACATCAGGACGAATCCTTTCTTACATAACCATGATAAAATTCTAAATCAATACTCACTAAAATTAGAGGTGGACCTGAACCAACCAACACACACTCATAATACCCAAACAATCATAGTTCTTAACAATGTCTCCATCCCACAACATAAATTCCCATGAGCTTAAGTTATAACAAATTTGATCTTTAGAAATCATACACTTATCAAGGGATATGTCCAAGCATACAACCCCTCGAACAACACTATCGAAATGCTAGATTTAGTAATTGTATATTACCTCTTAAGAACAGTAGAATTGGACCCAATAATCCCCACATTCAACCACACATAATCGATACATGACTTCGATGAATAGTGGAAAATTAAGATTGACGGCAACCACAAATACGCATGGTAGCTCTCCTATAAATTCTCATAAGCAAGGTGGTACTTGTAGAACCACTAAAATACTTTGACAACTCCAAGACAACACCAATTATGTCATTCGAAATAACCAATTCTTCCCCTTCAACCAAAAGAACATTGCAGGATTTAGTACCCCTGATCCACCACTAGGGATCCAACCACAAAAGTTAAAACACACTAGAGCATAGCTAGTGAATCACACTCACAATACTAACAACCATCATAAACACTCCGACCATGCATTTACCTTATTATAAACCAACACTTTTTAAATGAAAACCTTTCTTAGATACTTGACAATCAATAGTCATACTCACGACTCACCCCAGGTGTAAGTCCATTAAAATGCTCAATACCGGATACAATTGATCATTTCTCACTTTGCCAATTCATACCTTGACAAAATACATCACCACGAATGTAGACTCACAATAAAAAATCTGAATTGTAATTTCCACCATATAACACAATCCTTTTCTCTATCAACATTAGCTTGTACCTTGAAGATTTTTATATATTCATGGATCTTCGTTTATCATTGATCGCATCTCCATAGATCTTACCATATATTTCGCTAAAATTTCAATCATACTCATTACTAGACTAAAAAAACAAATACTTGTCATCACACTCAAGCTAATGTCCGCACACTCCCTTCTCAAGTCTTTTTCGATAGTTTTTAACCAATCCGACACAGTTGTGACAATATTACCATAGCCACAGCAAAACGAATGAAATCACGCATCTCTGAACCCAATTATCTACTCCTCTAAAGATAAATCTTTAGCCTTAAGAATAAAATAAAATATTCTTGCTCTAGCCTCTCTCTAAAGGTTGCACTACACCTACCATTTTTCTTCATTATGACTCTAGCTCTTTAATTTCTATTCAAATGGTGTCCCACCATCTCTTAAAACTTTCAATACAACCACGTTACCCACCAAATATTACAAAACCACAACCTTAGATACTTGGAAGTCATAATTACTATACAAAATTCGCTTAATCAACAATCTCATTATATAGTTGCATCCCATCATAATTCATCACGAACTCTTATTACCATTATGCTCATTTAGCCCTGACTATCACTATGAAGCCAACATTTTCATCAACATGACACCTCAAACTCGGGTATACTCATCAAATTTAAAAGACTAACACAATATTGGTACGCACTTTCTTACAAAAATCTTCAATTTCCTTCACCCAAATATACTAAATGAAACTGTCTTTATCCATAAGCTTGTCATTCTGGTATTAATCCAGTCCCTTATGGATTAAGATAAAATCGCCAGTCCTAATACTACCCTCCTTCTTCTTAATAAACAAGACAGGAGCACCCCACTTGGAAACAATAGGACATATAAACCCTTTATCAAGAAGCTCTTGAATTTGAGCCTTAAGCTATGTTAATTCTGCTGGAGCCATATGATACGGAGGGATGGAAATGTGGCGAGTGCCAGTTTCCAAGTCAATATAAAAATCTATATCTCTATCCGGAGGCATACCAGGTAAATCTGTAGGAAACACTTCCTTAAACTCAGTCACCACAAGAACAGACTCAACCTCAACCTCCCAAACATGAGCCAAATAAGCCAAACAACCCTGCCATACCAGTTTCCTAGCCCGAATGAAGGATATGATCTTAGCTAGCTTAGGCGTGTACACCCCTTCCCACTCTAATCTTTCCCTACTGGGAATCTCTAGAGTTATCGACTTAGTATTACAATTAAGCCTAGTATAATAGAAGGACAACCAAGTCATGCCTAAGATTATATCAAGTCAGTCATATCCAGCATAACCAAATCAACCCAAATCTGAAAATCCATAAACAGAACATGAAAACACGATATACAAAGGTGACTACGACTGACTCTTCAACTGGGGTAGAAACATGGATGGGGGTATCAAGTATATCACAACCACATCAAATCCCAAGGCAATTGAACTAACACGTACGAATAAATAGAATCCGGACCACATAAAACAATAGCCATCCGGGCGTAGACAAGAGCAGCACTAGTGACCACTACATCACACACCATAAATTTGGTCTTTCCCAGAAAAGGATATAACTGAGCACTGTCATCTTGACGGGCAACCTCATTGCCTGACTGTACTACTCCTCTACCTGCATTAGCATTTCCCCGGCCTCCACGGCCTTACTGATTTCCTTCTCGTATGCCCAGGTTCTCCATAGTTTAACATACTTGACCACTTATATTCGATTTCTGAACAATGAATTAGATCGCGGGGGTTAGTTCAGGTACTATTTGGGGTCCATAATTATGACTAGGGGGAAAATAGGGAAGAGAGGTTGAGGTTCTCCCTCACCTCATCCCTCTCTGGTGGGAAAATTTCTGCACTGGCGGCCTCACCTTGGCGAGAAGAATCCCGCCCCAATGTCCATAACGGAAATAGAACCCCTGCCAATAATTTTTTAGGGGTTCTTTTCTTTTCTAAATTCCACAAAGGTTCCTAGCTTTACTTAGAAATTTTAGAATAATACTCATAACTAGGATAATCATTATCTAACCCCAGTCAATCCCACGATACACGAACCAATTCATTCTTGTCAATTCAGCACCACAACCCACACATCCCCAAGATACACCCAGACACTCACACAATTATTAGTCAAGATCTTCCTTTCACAACGAATTTCACGATACTCAAGTATTTACAACTTGCATAACTTTAACGACCAAGCCAACATATTGTACATATCAAAGTTCAGATACACATTTATTGTGCACATAATCACCTCATCATATTCAAGCAATTACAACTTCACATTCGCAGTTAATTCAGACAACGAGAAGCACACATTTAAAGTTTCCAAGATACAATTTACAGATAAGTCCAAATTCTTAATTAATTATTTCTCTCCATGGATAACCATTCCTGATCATCCATGCATTCACACCCTTCTAGGGCCAGATACCAATTGGAACCTTCTCAGTTTCCAATTTTCTTTGCTTGTGGCCCCTCAGTCGTGAACACGACGTCTAGTTCACTTCATTGAGATAACAATTGGAATTAGGAGATACCAATTGGACTCAACTCATACCACAGGCGACAATAGTAGCTAGTGAGCCCCACAAAACTGCTAATTTCAATCATAGAACTTGGTCGAACCCAAATTTTAACCTCCTCAATCTTTAACTGATGGTAACCAGACCTTAAATCAAACTTAGAGAAAATCGATGCGCCTTGTAATTGATTAAAAAGGTCATTTATCCGAGGCAATGGATACTTGTTCTGAATGGTGACCCTATTCAACTGTCGGTGGTCTATACACATCCTCTCTTGCTAGCGATGGTGTTACCACTTTTGTTGCTCTAGTTCGGACCATAGAGTGCAGGAGGAAAGATACTAATTTGTATCACCCAGATACCAATTGGATTCAAGCCATAGCATGAAGGAGTAGACAGAAGTGAGTTTTTCCTAAATTCTTATAGCCTCTCGAAGAAAAGTACGGACGTCTTTGTACCGTTCCGCAAGACTCTACTAGACTCATTTTGGTACAATGAGATCAACGAACCTAGGCTCTGATATCAACTTTGTCATGACCCAGACCATCGTGATTGGCACTCACACAACCTCCGGTGGGAGAACCATTACTATAACCAACTAAGCATCCTTAACCAAAATACTACACAATTAGAGATACGGAAGCAGGTTTAAATGACAGTAAAAATGGAGTCCCCATAAACTCCAAACGTTTTAAATAAACTAGACAAACTAATGCAGAAATTCAACCCCTAGAACCTGAAAGTCATTGTACCAAAACTCTACGAAGGACAAATCTAAGAGCAAGGGGTACAACCCTGAAGCTAAACAAAATACCTTAAACAAATAGTCTAAGTCCGAAAAGGGTGGACTTAAACAAGAAATATCCATGGCAGCCTAAAAGAACTGGCTCACCCTTGAATCCGATCACACTCAATAGTCACCTAGCTGAGGTCTATCAATAGCCACCTGAAGATGCCCTGTACTCAACAAAGAAAGAGCTAGAGCAGTATTAATACACAACCACAATGTACTGGTAGGATCACGCAACTATCCTATTAAGTGTAACATACATTAGTCAATACAATAATATAATCACAAGCACATATCGAACATATACAATATCATCAACATATACGAACAATGAACAACTTCACGATTCTCACATATCACAGTTATATCAATTTAGAACAACTTATCATCTTACAATATCAATCATCATTAGATACGAACAAACTCATCACAAGTAGATACACAACATAATACAATGGTCCTCTCACGGAACCCAATTCAATGGTCCTTTAATGGAACCCAAACCCAAATAGTTAGCATACCGGTTCGTGGTATTCGATCCAAGTTAGTGTGCCAGAACGTGGCAGCCGATCCCATCTTTATGCCAGAATATGGCAATCGATCCAATGTTTATATCAGAACATGGCAACTGATCCCATATTTATGCCAGAACGTGGCAACCGATCCAGTTAGTTATGCCGCAACGTGGCAACCAAACCATTTAACACACCACAATCACAAGTATATCCTCAAGATCATACAATTAAGTCATGATTTCATGGTAATCACCATTCATCTATCTCATTTATAATAAGTGTGATCAATAATGCAACATTAATATACATACATGTATCATAGTGAAACAAGAACAAACATACATCACACAATCATAGAATCACATCCATCACCTACCTCGAAACAAGCTTGAAACCCTAAGAAACTTGATCCTTACCTTTTTGGATTCGTTCTGCTTGTTCTTGGTCTACAAATAATGAATATAATACGAGAATTAATAAAAGATCACTAATTACCCGAATCTATAACAATTCTATGAATCCTAGATCATAACCGTAATCCCAATTATCCAATTTAGGGTTATTTCCACCATAGAATCTATAACCAAACCCTCCCCCATTGATATTCGCCCATTCTATTACGTTTTACGGATTGAAAAATGGATTCGGAGAGTGAAAAGTTTCCTTTAGACTCAAGAATGGTAAAAAGTGAGTAGGAGTTGCTTGGGGTTCATTCTTTAGCTCTAAAAGTTCAAAATTGCATAATAAGGTCATTTATGGGTTTATTAACGACCTTAAGTCGCATCGAGCCCGCCACAGCGACCCTCATCCCGTTGTAGCGTCCCTGCTAGAGCAGTGAATTCCAGTGCCAAAGTGGCTGGAACGAAACAGAGAGCTATTTTGATAATTCCAAAATCCCCATTTCACAACATACCTCTAACCAACGACGCTAAGAAAATACCCTTAGCGCTAAGATCGATTCCGGGAGTTCTACTCACCCAAATTCAATTCTGTAAAGTCGTACGGGATCCTTAACGTCCTAACTATCCACTCATATAATCAAATTCATTAATAAATATCTCATTTGTTACTGGATTTACCTACACCTCAAAGACTCCAATTTCATCCAAATCTGGACTAGGTTGGGAAATTTCAAGATACTACGAAAAAGTTTTCCGGCCCCAAATTTTCCCCCGTTGGCTTTTCCATAACGACAGAAGTCAGGTCGTTACAGTTGGGTGTTTGAGCTAGATGTTAGATGTTACGCCCTTAGCCTGCTAGGAGTAATCTCATTTGAAGACGAATGATCCCAAGGGAGATATATTGTAACATCCCTCTTTAGAAAGACTTAGAATTAGAAAAAAACCATTTTTGGAAATAATCAAATTTGGAAAGTTTGACAGAGTAAGTATGAGTTTTGGGTCAACTTCAAACGACCATAAATCCTGGGTAAGGATGATTTTGGTGTACTACAAGATACAGTAGGAAATATCTTTGAATTATCTTTCCAACGCCGCTGAATTTTCTCAATTTTGAGTTCGTATGAGTGAGATATATCCATTTGAAGTTGGGTTGTCTAGATAAGGAAAGTCAAAACCGGATTTTAGAAGGGTATTATGGTCTTTTCATTACCCAATTAATTAAATTCGTTTTTGGTAAATAAGTTGGGGTCTAAACTGATTGGATTCAGTTTATGCTATTGAAAATATGTTAGGGTTTTGAGAGAAGCGAAAAGAAGAGGAGAAAAGGGAAGAAAAAACAACGAATCGCCAAGTTCTTGAAGATTTGCTTGTGGATTTCACCAAGGGTTGATCCCTACGAGGTATGTGAGATCACATAGCATTGGGTTAGTTCACCCACGCGCCAATCATGATTTTATTCAGCAAAATTATGTTCTTGAAAGTTTAAAAATTGAATTCTTGATGGATTTGTTTGAAGTTTCTATTGGGTTCTTGATTGTTGAAGTTGTTGAGGAGTTCTTGATTTAAATTAGATGTCATTTTGAGTAGATTCTAGCCTATTTTTGTTATGCAGTCGAATCTAAGTGTTTGGGGAAAGAACCAATTGAATCTAGAGGGTTTAGAGTTGAAAAACGAGCAAGAAAAATCAGGATTTTCTGGGGAAAAGGGGTGGGGCGCCACACCACTCAGAGCGCCCCACATCAGTATCTGCAGGAAGGTCATTGGGGTGCTGCGCCACTCAGAGCGCCCAGACCCAGTTTCTATTGTTCAGGATCTGGCGTCCGGCGCCACTCACTACGCCAGGGTCGCCAGGCCTTCTACAAGGTCCCCTCAAGGAACCCAATTTAATGGTCCTTTCATGGAACCCACACCCAAATTGTTACCATACCGGAACGTGGTACCCGATCCAATATTTTTGTTGGAACATGGCAACCGATACCATATTTATGCCAGAACGTGGCAATCGATCCCATAATTATGCTGGAACGTGGCAACCGATCCCATAATTATGCTGGAACGTGGCAACCGATCCCAGTTAGTGTGTCGGATAGTGACACCCGCCCATTCAACAAACCGCAATCACAATCACAATATATATTCTCACAATCATACAACAAGAGGTGATTCATGGCATACAATTATTTAATTATCCTCATTTACGATTAGGGGTATTAATAATGCAATATTCACATACATACATGCATTATAATGAGAAATTACAAACATATATCACACCAACATGAAATCACAACCATCACCTACCTCGAATCCAAGCTTGAATCCCCTAAGGCACTTGAATCTTCCCTTTCCAGATTCTTCTGCTTGTTCGTGGTCTAAAAATATACAATTAATGCAATGATCAACGAACGAGGCCTAATTACCTTGATTATAATAAACATTATCAACCCTAGCCAACCCAAGATCCCAATACCCAAATTGGGAATTTTTCCACCATTAGCTTCATATCGAAACCTATCCCCAATGATAATTACCCAAGAAACTATGTTCTACGGATCGGAAAATAGATTCGGGGAGTGAAAACCTTACCTTTAGCCTCAAGATTGGTGAAAAATGGTCAAGAACTCATCTGGGGTCGTTCCTTGGCTTTCAAAGTACAGAATAAAGATGTTTTGGGGTTTATTTACGACCTTAAGTCGCGTCTACCCCGCCACAACGGCACCTACCCCGCTACAGCAACCCTGCCCTGGCGGCAGAAATCCCACTTCAGCGGCTTGCACGGAACCAGTGAGCTATTTTAATAATTCCAAGACCCCCATTTCACAACACACCTTTAACCAATGACGCTCAGAAAATACCATTCACGCTAAGATCGATTCCGGGAATTCTACTCACCCAAATTCAATTCCATAAAGTCATACAGATTCCTTAACAACTTATCTAACCACTCATGTAATCAAAATCATAAATAAGTCACCCGATTGTTACCAGATTTCCCTACACTTTAACGAATCTTATTTCATCCAAATCTAGACTAGGTTGGGAAATCCAAAGTTACTACTCAAAAGTTTTCTGACCCCAATTATTTCCTCATCAGGTTTTCTATAACGACGGGAACATGTCGTTAGACAAACAAAACATTTAATGAGGAAAATTTAGCCTACTTATAAAAGCTTGCAAAGACATTAGTTTGACTCACTCAGCCTTCAAGCTCCACTTAGGATACAAATATGATACCTATGAGAAGAATTCCTACTCTTCCTCAAGAACTAATTGTTGAAATATTCCTATGGCTTCATGTTATGTCATTGATGCGCTTTAGGTGCGCTTCCAATTTTTTTGATGCCCTTGTGTTGGATTCAGATTTTACTCATGTCCATCACCTACACTTTATGACTCGCGATGGTGGAACAAAATTCCTTATGGTAAAAGCTGAAGATCTACACATTGTAGATCTAAACGAAGAAGGAAATACATGTAGATGGAATTTTGATTGTCACGATTAATATTTCAATGGACCGTGTGTTAATGGTTTGTACTACATCTGGAAGCACGATAAGGAGCCTGTTAGAATTTTCAATCCCAGTACAAGAAAAATGATAGTACTTCCCTATCAGAGAAAAAAAATTCACTCCGTCAAATCTTTATATTACTATTCGCTAGGTTATGAACCCATAGAAAAGAAGTACAAAGTTTTGATGCAAGTTCATAATTCAAGTGGGCATGTACGGAATTTTATTTTCACCTTAAGCATAGACAAATCACGGAGAAAAATTAAAGATATCATTAATTTTTTCCCATGTTTTAGTATGAAAAGTTGCTCTATTAAAGAATTTATTTATATGATGGATTACTAGAAGAATTAAATAATTGCACTTGATTTAAGAGCTGAAAATTCGGGAGTTATTGGATTGGATAATGATATATGTGACAAGATATTTAATTATGATTTGATAGAGGTGAAGGGAAAAATAGCATTGTTGGACTGTTGTGGAAGTTTCACCGGTGAAAATGATTTATGTATTTTAGAAAATTATGAATAAGAAGAATGGAAGAGTCGTGGCATTCACATTCCTTCGCAGTGGAAAGATGTGGAAGATATATTGAAACCAAAATATGGACCTCCTCAAGGATTCTGCGATTCTCGTAATGGCGAAATTATATTTATTGCGGTGAAAAATAATATTTTATTTTGTTATTTTTATGATGTTGAGAAAAGTAGTTGGAAATTCACGGAGCTCCAATAGAGGATCGAATTAATGGCATTAATATTTATGTAGAAGGCCTCTACTTGTGCTAAAATAATAATTAAAAATGTTTTGACTTATTACTAAGTTTAGACTTGTGATCTTATTTTTCTTTTCTTTTTGAGTCGCTCCAAATGAATATTATTGCTCTCTATAATATTATTAGGTTTTATGATTGTCAAAGCATATGTTTTTTTAAAAAATGTTATAAAGGATGTGTTATCAAATACTAATAAAAAGCATAAAAAAATTCTTCTAGAATGGTAATATTTTATATTTTTCTTTTTGTCTAATAGTTAAGAATTTCAAATTTGAATTGAATAAAATATTTAATGTCACATGAAATGTCAATTAGGAGAGAAGAAATATTTTGTTATATTCAATATATTTTGAAAATAATAATAATAAAAACAACAGTTTGAGTGATTTTACAATTGTAAAAGAATATAAAAAAAATTAATTGATAATTTCATAAACATAAATAGCTATTCAAGAAATTAACTCAAAGACTTTCCGAATGAAAACACATTACTCATTTACTCTCAGAGAGAGAATTACTTGGTTATCTTGCAAATAATAATTACTCCTATTCCGCTAGAAATATTCTCATATTTTGTATTTAAAAAATCAATTTAATTTAAATAAAAATATATATCTTAAAAGATTAATCAAAATTAATGTACTTTAATTCTGAAAACACAAAAGAAAAGAACCGAGGGATCATACTTAATAAGCATTTGATCGTATACATTATTATTTTTTACGTTATCTCTTCCGTCACTGCAAAAAATTACGAAGTGACTACATGTAATGTAATGTTTACATGACTATAACTTTATTAGTCTATTATTTACAACTCAATTTAGAAAAGATCTTTTGGATTGTAATGTAATGTTTGAAATATGAAAGCCAAGATTTGAGAGTCTCCAAATGGAAAAAAAATAAAAATTTCAAAGGTACCTAGAGTCTATTAGAATTTTCAACTTCAGTACATGAAAAAAAATACGACATTCTTGCTGAAATAAATTTCTTACTCTGATAACTCTGTATAACTCTCTAAATTACTGTTCAATAGGCTTATGAATCGTTAGAAAAAAAAGTATAAAGTTTTGATGATAGTTAAGATTTCAAGTGGGCCCACAAGAAGTTGAATTTTCAGTTTACGCATAGAGAATGAATCATGTAATGAGATTAAAAGCATCATTTATTTTTTACATGTTTTAGTAGGAAGAGTTTCTCAATACAAGAAGTTATTTAGCTACATGTTGGATTACTTGAAAAAATTATTATTTGCATTTAAATTTTAGAGCTGAAAATTTAGAATTGTTGGATTGAGTAATGATATAGATGACAAAAAAATTTAATACAGTTTGATAGAAGTGAGGAACAAATTAGCATTGTTAGATTTGTTATTGTCACGACCCCAACCGTCGTGATTGGCACCCACACTAACTCTCCGGTGGGAGAACCACTACTACAACCAAACCCAAGCAACTAAACCAAAACTAAGGCATTTAAGTATATGAAAGTAGAAATAATAGCTAAAACTGAAGTTCCCATAAACTTCAAAAAAAGATCTAACAACTAACAATACGGAAGAAATAACCTAGAACCTGAAAGTCAATGTACCAAAACATCTAACAATGAACCAAGTCTAAACAAGAAGGGATGCAACCCCAATCTAATGAACTAATCAACTAAATAAAACATAGTCTAAGTCCAGAAATGGTGGACATAGACGAAAGAGAACCCATGGCAGCCCGGAAGAATTGGCTCACCCTTGAATTCGAACGATCACTAATCTCTTAAGTGAGGTCTGTCAGTAGCCGCTTGAACATGCCTTGTACTCAACAAAAATAAGAGCAAGTGCAGTATCAGTACACAACCACAGTGTACAGGTAGGATCACACGGCTATCCCACTAAGTGCAACATAAGGAAGTCAAGACATCATTATAATCACATGCATATATATCAACATATACAATATTATCAACATTTACGAACAACGAACAATTTCACATTTTACATCAAATCATTGGTCCTCTCATGGAATCCAAACCCAAACAGTTAGCATATCAGAACGTGGTATCCGATCCCATAATTATGCCAGAACGTGGAAACCGATCCCATAGTTTTGCCGGAACGTGGCAACCGATCCAAGTTAGTTATGCCGAAATGTGGCAACCGATCCATTCAACACACCACAATCACAATCACAATCACAAGTATATAATCAAGATCATACATTTAAGTCATGATTTCATGGCATTCATCATTCATCTATCTCATTTACAACAAGGTTTGCAACATTCATACATATACAAGTATCATAATGAAGCAAGAACAAACATACATCACACAATCATAGAATTACAACCATCAACTACCTCAAAACAAGCTTGAAACCTTAAGAAACTTGATCCTTCCTTTTCTGGATTCGTTCCGCTTGTTCTTGGTCTACAAATAATCAATATAATATGGGAATCAATAAACAATCACTAATTACCCGAATCTATAACAATTCTATGAACCCTAGATCATACTCATGATCCCAATTATCTAATTTAGGGTTGTTTCCACCATAGAATCTATAACAAAACCCTCGCCCATCAATATTCACCCATTCTATTACATTCTACGGATCGAAAAACGGATTCGGGGAGTGAAAAGCTTACCTTTAGCCTCAAGAATGGTGAAAAATGAGTTGGAGTCGCCTGGGGTTCGTTCCTTAGCTCTAAAAATAGAAAAGTGTCAAATAAGGTCGTTTAGGGGTTTATTAACGACCTTAAGTCGCGTCCAACCCGCCCTAGCAGCCACCACCCCGCTACAGCGGAAAAATCCAGCGCCAACTCGGGTGACGCGAGACAGTGAGCTAATTAAAGAATTCCAACATCCCCATTTCACAACACACCTCTAACCCACGATGCTCAAAAAATACCCTTAGCGCTAAGATCGATTCTGAGAGTTCTACTCACCCGAATTCAATTCCCTAAAATCGTACGGATTCCTTAACGAGTTATCTAACCACTCATGTAATCAAAATCATAAATGATTCACCCGATTGTTACCAGATTTCCCTACACCTCAAAGACTTCATTTTTTTCCAAATCTGGACAAGGTTGGGAAAATCCAAATACTACGAAAAAGTTTTTCCGGCCCTAAATTTTCCCCCGTTGGCTTTTCTATAACGACGGGAACAGGTCGTTACAATAGATACAAATTTACCCATCACTCGTACCCGAGTGACAAAACTTAGGAAAAATAGGCCAAGGAAGGAATGAAATAGTACTTGAATCGATGAACAATTAGGGGTACTTTCCTCGCATGTCCCTCTCGGTTTCCTAAGTAGCTTCCTCAGCTGGACGATGCTTCCATTGAACTTTCACGAACTTAATCTCCTTGGTCCTCAACTTACGCACATCACGATCAAGAATTACCATCAGTTCCTCCTCATATTGGAGGTCCTTGTCTAACATAATTGAGTCTCACCTAATGATATAATGCCCGTCACTATGATATCTCTTCAACATGGACACATGAAACACCGGATGAACTCCGGATAGATTAGGAGGGAAAGCCAATCTATAAGCCACTGGCCCTACACATTCAAGAATCTCAAATGGACCAATGTATCTAGGACTTAGCTTACCCTTCTTACCAAATCTCATCACCCCTTTCATGGGTGATACCTTAACAAGAACATTTTCACCGTATTAGAAAACCATGTCTCTTACCTTATGATATGCATACTTCTTTTGTCTACTTAGGGCTGCTAGAAGCTTAGCTTGAATACTTCTAACCTTATAATGAGCATCCTTCACTAAATCAACCCCCAATGGTTTTACATCTCTAGCCTCAAACCATCCTATGAGTAATCTACATCCCCTCCCATAGAGTGCCTCAAATGGTGCCATATTAATACTGGAGTGATAACTATTATTATAGGAGAACTCACCCAAAGGTATGAATTTATCCCAATGCCCTCCAAAACCAAGCACATATGCCCTCCACATGTCTTCTAATACTTGAATAGTCCTCTCTGACTGTCCGTCTATTTGTGGATGGAATGTTGTACTAAAAGTGAGTTGTGTGCTCAATTCATCATGCAATATCCTCCAAAACTTGGATGTGAATTGGGTACCACGATCTGAGATGATAGAAAGGGGCACCCCATGCAACCTCACTATCTCTTTCACATAAACCTTAGCCAATTGTTCAGCATTATAATCTTTTCTTACCGGAATGAAATGGGCTGATTTAGTCAACCTATCAACCACTACCCAAATAGAATCGAACTTCCCCAAAGTCTTGGGAAGACCAACCAAAAAATCCATGGCTATTCTTTCCCACTTTCATTCCGAAATTGGCATTCGTTGAAGTAAACCTGCCGGCCTTTGATGTTCATACTCCACTTGTTGACAATTTTGATACTTCGCTACAAACTCTGCTATGTCTTTCTTCATGCTCGGACACCAATAAATTTGCTTCAAATCTTGATACATCTTGGTCACACCCGAATGAATAGAATATCGGGAACCATGAGACTCCGCCAATAATTTCTCAATCAAGTCATCTACTCTAGGAACACAAATTCTTCCTTTAAAATTGAGTACACCATACGTATCAAGAGTGATTGCTTGTGCCTTACCATTCACAATCTTCTTTCTAAGCTCCTCCAAATTCTCATCCTCAAATTGTTTGGCCTTGATCTCCTCAATGAATGTGGCCCTCACTTCAATACTAGCTAACAACCCACCTCTTTCTGAGATGCCCAATTGCATGAACTTAGACTCTAAGATCTGAATTTTCTTAGCCATAGGTCACTTGGATACACTCAAGCAAGGTAAACTATCCATACTCACCGTTTTTCGACTCAAACCGTCTGCCACCACATTAGCCTTGCCCGGATGGTATTGAATGGTCACATCATAATCTTTAAGTAAATCCATCCACCTTTGTTGTCTCAAATTCAGATCCTTTTGAGTGAAAACATGCTGCAAACTACGATGATCAGTAAACACTTCACATTTAACATCATAGAGGTAATGCCGTCATATCTTAAGAGCAAACACAACCGTTGCCAACTCTAAAGCATGTGTTGGATAATTCCTCTCATGCACCTTCAATTTACGTGAGGCATAAGCTATAACATTTTTATCGTGCATCAACACAACACCCAACCCAGAATGAGAAGCATCACAATAAACAATAAAATCTTTACCTTCAACCGGTAATGCTAGAATAGGTACGGTGGTCAAAAGAGTCTTGAGCTTTTGAAAGCTCTCCTCACATTTTTCAGTCCATTCAAATGGTATCTCCTTTTTGGTCAAATTAGTCAAGTGAGTGGCAATAGAAGCAAAGTTCTTCACAAATCGACGATAATAGCTAGCGAGCCCCACAAAACTCCTAACTTCCATCACAGAGCTACACCGAACCCCATTCTTAACCGCCTCAATCTTTTGAGGATCTACCATTACCCCTTCTTTTGACACTACATGTCCCAAAAATGCAACAAAAGTCAACCCAAATTCACACTTGGAAAATTTAGCATACAACCTTTGGATCCCAAGAACACCCAAAACAATACGAACATGGTCGACATGCTCTTCCTCACTTTTCAAATTGACCAAAATATCATCAATAAAGACTATGACGAAAGAATCAAGAAATGGCTTGAACACCCCATTCATTAAACTCATAAAAGCTGCAGGCGCATTAGTCAAACCAAAAGACATAGCTAGAAACTCATAGTACCCATAACGGGTTCTAAATGCCGTCTTGGGCAC
>JAJOOO010018560.1:0-46129 GCA_029582685.1 Solanum piurae | reverse complement strand
ACATTTCTATTTTAAGTAACAATTTGCCTATAAAATATCCTTTTTACCCTTAATGAAATGATTTACAACCACACAAATTTCTATCATTCATTTTGGACCACAAGTTTTAAAAGTCTTTCCATTTTTCTTAAAGTTTGTGTCAAATCAAAGTACATTATGTAAAATGGGATGGAGGAAGTAGTAAATTGACCCGTTCCACTTGGTTGGCCCGCTAAATTAAAATGGGTCAAACATATTACCGTAGGGCGGATCTACCCTTGGTCTTCGTCAGAAAATTACGTTGTATATAGAGGTCAAATTTTAGTTTAATAAATATAAGTACATGAATTGACACCTCTTGAAACAAGTTGAAGGTTTAGTCTATTGGTTAGGAGGTTGCAAAAACTCTATTAGGTCATGTGTTCAAGCCCTACAAAACCTCATTATATTTTTTTTTACTGCGTAGAGGACCCCTTTTTATTTATTTTTACATATATAAATTCCCCTTTCCTCTTTCTCAATTTAGGGCTATTTTTGCATCTCATTCCTTTCGATCGTAATTAAGGTTATCTCAAACTCTTTGCTTAAATAACTTTTTTTTTTCAATTGCGAGAGGTGAGTATATATTTGACTCATTTAATTTTAGCATACAACAAGTTTAACAAGTCAATTTACTCCTTAAAATTGTTATCATTTCATGTTGTTACCTTACTAAAATTAAAATAATTAAGCGTTACTAATATTTTTTTAAAAAAAATTAATCATGTTTTCATTGTAAGAGCCGAATCACTAGGGTTTAAAAGGTAGCAAAGCCCAAGCCCAACATTAAAGCCCAACGAAAGGAGCTTTTTAATGGCTCTGCGTTATTTAGTGTTTTCTCTCCAGCCGCAGTGAAACCCTAAAAGCAGAGGAAGCTAAGGGAGAGTAACAGAGCACAACAATGGCGGCAATCACACAGCAACCAAGGACATTGACGACGAAAGAGGCTGACATACAGCTGATGCTGGCAGCTGAAGTCCACCTCGGTACTAAGAACTGTGACTTCCAAATGGAACGTTACGTCTTCAAGCGTCGCAACGACGGTATACTCTATAGTTCACTATACTAAACTGCAAATATCCTCATTTTCATTCTGTTCTAGATCCATAATGATAATTTAGTAGGTATTTACATGATTTTCCCCTAGTATTTACGTGCTGGTGTTGGAATATATGGTTATACATATGTACTTCGTCAAAGCTACTAGATTCGTTAGAATAGGATATTGATACTTACTAGTGATTTGAAGGGGATAAAAGTGAATCCATATACCTAGTGAAAATATTTTCTTGTTTGGTCATAGGCTGCATGTTTAATTTAGTTATTATGTTTGAAAAATAATAATCTGACTCTATAGTGCTAGTACATTCAGGTAATTAATGTGCGATCCATATAGATTATGTGTTTTACTATGCTATGATTTTTTTTATCTGTGGACGAATAGCAGATGCAAGATCAGTTGACAATGAATTACTGTTTATTATGCCTATTTTTTGTCTCTGATATTTATACTATCTGTTTGTTGATTTATTATTAGGTAAAATGATATGTTAGTTGTGATGAATTCTGATTCTAATTAATTTGTATTCTGGCTGGGCTATATATTTGACTTCATAATCATGGTATTAGAAGAGTAATGTATCTCTTAGTTTAGCAAGAACTAACAACTATCCTTGTATCTTGATCTATCCTTTATTCCCAGGTATCTACATTATTAACGCTGGAAAGACATGGGATAAGCTGCATATGGCAGCTAGAGTTATTGTTTCTATTGAGAATCCTCAGGACATCATTGTGCAATCTGCCAGGCCCTATGGACAGAGAGCTGTCTTGAAGTTCGCACAATATACTGGTGCACATGCCATTGCTGGCCGTCACACCCCTGGTACCTTTACCAATCAGCTTCAGACTTCATACAGCGAGCCACGACTTCTCATTCTCACTGACCCTAGAACTGATCACCAGGTTGATACTGCTGTAATATCACTCATTTCTTTTTTAGCTGGTTGACATTTTATAACTAGTTTGAGTCATTTGCAGCCTATCAAGGAAGCTGCACTTGGAAACATCCCCACTATTGCCTTCTGTGACACTGATTCACCAATGCGTTATGTTGACATTGGTATCCCTGCCAATAACAAAGGGAAGCACAGTATTGGTGTTCTCTTTTGGATCTTAGCAAGGATGGTACTGCAGATGCGCGGTACTATTAGCGCAGGACCCAAGTGGGATGTCATGGTAAAATCTATCTGGAAGGATATCTATTGGCTCATAATTTTTTCCTTAGTTGCTGTACTAGTTTAATTGTTCTTAAGTTTGAGTGATGATTTCAAGTTTCATTTGCATGTGGTATTCCCAGAATTTAAACACGTGTTGTGTGTATCTTGTAGCAGTTGAACATCTATCAATTCTCACATTTAATTTCTTTCTCTGTTAGGTGGATCTCTTCTTTTACAGAGAGCCTGAAGAGGCAAAAGATCAACAAGAAGAGGAAGTACCTGCTATTGCTGATTATGCAGAATATGGTGGTGCTGCTCTTGGTGGTGACTGGACTAGCAGCCAAATCCCTGATGCTCAATGGGCTGCAGATGGTGCATCATCTGTTCCTGTAGCTACCGGTGGCTGGTCTGGAGAAGCAGGTTAGTGACATATTTTCTGGACCTAGTTATTAAAGTCCGTGGATGCAGAACCTCTCAATACCGTGATGCTGTATTCTTTCCTCTCATCTTTGGTGTTCTACTTTATGAATGCATTTTTTTGAAGAAAAAAAAGAATATGATATCTGTTGTGGTTGAGTAACTATTCTGACGTCTGCTGATTTGATGTATTTTTTCTCTTCTATATATAATGCCATATTTTGTCTCCATATATTTCAGTGGCTGAGGGAGGTTGGGATGCCGCAACTGCTCCTCCTGCACCAGTTGGTGTACCAGAAGTGACCCCTACCCCAGCTCCTGCTGCTGGCTGGGAATGAACTTGACTCCTTTAGAAAGTTCTTTTTGGTTAAAATTAGATATGTGAGTTCTTATAACAGACTGTTTTGTTTATGATGCAATTTTATAAAATTTTTGGACTTCTTGATGTACGAAATTATTTCAAATCATTTATAGCATGTCTTTTTAGTGTAACTTTCTTTTTGAACCTGATTCTCCCATCCCATCTTTCTTTTCGAGGACTCAAGGTTTGGAAATTTGTCGGAAATGGTAAGAGTAGTTGTTAAAACAAGTCTCGCTTACTGTTTCTGCTTTTTAAAGCCTGTTTGAATTGGTTTATTTTAAGTATTCTAATCTTTTTAGAGTGTTTGTGTAAATTAAAAGTTCAGTAGTCTGATTGATGTGGTAAACCCGTGCGATGATGGGTTGGTACCTGAGTTCTTTTAGTTAATGAGTCGTATATTGCAGTTAATAAGTTTATTTTCTCTTCTTTGCAATATAATTCCCTTGATCTAATATTACCGTAGTGTTTGCTTAATGCTTTTTGTAGTGTTATTTTGTTGCCAAAATGTTTAAAGATACACTAGCATATCGTTGAGATCGTTCCAGCCTTTTGTTAGATACTCCCTCTGTTACATCCCTTAAAGAAGTTTTTATAAGGGATGTATTTTACTAAACTTGTCTTAGTATTGATGTTTTGGAATTCTTAATTTGACTATTTAGTTTTTCAACACTACAAACGTAAGTCGAATGTGATAATAAGTAAAATTTCACAAAATGGGATCTGGAAAGATAGTGTGTAGGTTCTACCTCCATTATATCTTGGAGGTAGAGATGTTTTTGAAGTATGTGATAACTTACTGAAAACGTTAAAGTCAATTCAGACCAGAACTTGACGTTATGAAAACTTAACATGGAAGTGCTCCTTTTAATCGTGAGAATGTCCTATTAAGGACGCATTCAATTTTACAATTTTGATTGGGAGGAGATGAGAGGTTCTCAAGATCTTTAAGGTATAAAAATGAACACAATAAACCTGCATTCCAATTGGTACGTGTTACTTTGAAGACCTTTTTTGTATAGACCATTCTATTTGCCTACTGCAAGTGCAAACATGGGTTGCCTTGCCCCATTGGCATTTAACAGACCATTTTTCGTTTAATAAATCTGATTTGGTACAATTGTATATATTCATCGTTTCTGTAAGACTATGAAGTTTAAATCATTATCAACTATGTGACTGTACTTGAAATGGATTCCTAATGGCTATGATCTTTACTTTTACAAGTGAGAAGAGAACCTCGACCAAGGGGATCGGCCACAAGACTGAGTATGGATCCAATTTTCGTCAGCTACTTGAATAAGTTATAGCCGAGGGAACTGCAGATTTACGAATATTCCTTGTGGCTTCTCATCCTTGTCACCAAGTGTCTCCCTTTCTCTTCTATGTGACGCTTCTTCTCTTCAAGCTTTTCCCCCATTTTTTTCCGCAAACCAAGCATCTTAGCCCTTGCACCTGTTCTTTTTGGCTTCATCTCATCTTCTGTAGAACTATTTTGTTCCTCTAGCATACTTAGTGAATGAGAAGGTGAAGGTGAGTAGCTTTGCATGTTTTCCTCTGTGCTCATGCGGTGACTCTCTAGCTGTTCATTGTGGCTCAACAAAGGGGCATGCAAGTCCGCTCCAGAAGACTGGCCCATATGAACTGATAAATATACCTGTGGGTCCGATGACTTGCGTTGTAGCGTCTCTCCGTGATGTTTCTTAGACTTAAGGTGTGCTCTTTCTGGACTAGTAGTGAGGCTTCTGAAACTAGGCTGAACCTTAGGAGCTGAGTACAAAGAGTGTGGATCCAGGGACTTGCTCTTTTGAGTAGCCCATCCACCAACTCTGTTCAGTTTTTCTTGTTCATTTTCAGCATTACTGCTGGTACTTCTCTTATCTGCTTCTTGTTTCTTAGCATTACCTGCAGATTTGTTATGAATCCATATATATGGAGCATCTTTTAGGGGAACCCAGTCATCCTTTTCCGCTATCATCCAAGGTATGCATACATTCTCACAGTTTGGAAGCACAACAGATTCACGAATAGCAGCCTGCATCAGTTTGCAACAGCATCAGCTCAACTTCCAAGAAAAAATTTAAGCAAACAATGTTTGCTGGTAGGTGCAGAGAAGAGAACATATATGGAAAAATTGCCAACACGTCCCCTGGTGTAGAATCTTAAAATCGACAAGTTGGTTTTTCTTTTGTAGTCAGCACGATTTGCAAAAAAAATTCAGGTCATTGAGTAAGCTGGTGCTACAGAGAGACAAGAAAAAGTCTTAAAAGTAATAAACTGGCTAGACGAGCTTTAGTGTATTCTACTGGCACACCATCTGTTGGTGCCATATAAAGTACCATCATCCTCTCTCCCCACGAAAAAGTAACCAAATCACTCTCTGAGTACCTTTCTAAATTTTACTGAATAGATACTGTGATGATCTATCTGAGACCAATTTAACCTATCATCTACACAAAATCAGCTCATGAATCTTTTGAGGTGGATAATTTGATTGGGCCAACTAAAGTCAAGCAGCTTTTACGATGCTTTAAGTTGAAGAAAATTAGGAAGGAGAAGCATAGCAGATGGCAATAGCACCTCATGCCCTTACATGGGATCTTTGGTCAGTTGTGGAGAGTATGGAATAGTTGTCTCCTAAGTTTCAGGCCATTTTGGCGTACATTCTACCTTTGTCATTCACAGCACCTAAAAGCTTGTGTAGCTGACTGGCAACCTCAATTTACTTGATGAATATCATTCCAACAATAGAGCAGATTACTTTTAAAACTGACCTTAATTCGACTGGTTATGAACAACAAAAGGTGTCCACTTGAGATCTTACGATCCCCAACAGAAGAGTTCAATTGGATATCAATATCTGGCATCGCTGTGAATCCAAACCATATTTGATCGGAAGGTGGTGGCTTTACGTATAACCTCAGTGTTCCTCGTAGAGATGCAACCCTGATCCCCAACGAGAGTGGAACCTGAATGTTGAAATACAATGGTTAGAAATCGATGAGCTGCTTCCACTAGCTACAAGATGGACACATAAAATTTGCCATTCATTACTGCAAAGCCAACATAAACAGGAAAAAAGGAGCATAAGTTTCTGAATATCTTAGTAATACAGGCAATAGGAAAATATCAGTGAAGCACAAGTCTAATGATTGTATAACGAGTCAATCCCATTCTCACCACAAATCATTTCCCAACTCTACCACCTTGCATCCTCATTTTAGTTACTTCCTTTTTTCTGTAGTATAACAAGGAGACAATTATTATAGATAATTATGATTGAAAGCTAGTGTCCTAGCCATGAATTTTGCAATAGGTTCAAAAGTATTGTAACACGTTTGTTGCAGCGATTGACATCCACCAGCAAGTTAAGCGTTTAAACATAGCAAAGCCAGGAAGTTTATTTCAGGGAAACCCAAGGTTAAATTGCTAGAGATAAGCAGAACATTATAACCAACCTGTGAAACCTGCTTGGCCACAGAATGTAAGATTGATTTCCACTTAGATCCAGGAGGTGAGCTACTAGAGAAATTAGAACTTCTGCTTGCGGTTGAAAAGTTACCTGATTAATGCACTTTAGATTACTAATTGATAACGATATATTTATTTTTCCACAATGAATAACCAAAAAAGGTTTTGTTACATACGTGCAAGTGTATCACCATCACTTCTTTGGTCCATCTTATCTGTGTTCTCATCAGAATGCTTAAATTGTTCACTGAAGCGTCCAAAACCTTCTAACAGATCTGATTTGACGTTATCAACAACACTTGAATCTAAACTTGCTTCGTCCCCCTCATGTAAATCAAGGTCTTGAACTTCAAGCCTCGTTTCAAGGTCTAATATTGCACCACCAGAGTACTGAACATCAATTTCGAAAGCCCAGAGCTCGTTCATATCTGAGGGAAGAACCCTCATTGCATGTATATAGGGAGGGAGGTCACCAACATTAACAGCTGCACAAGTTACTTCACCTATGTAACTGGGGCTACGAATATTGGAGAGGGTTCTCTACAAATAAGGAGAACACTGAGTTATAGCCTTATTACAAAAACATATTTCTCTTCAAGTGATCATGAAACTGTCACATTAGAATATATGCACAAAAAGCTTCAAAGTGAAATGCATTAAACAAACTTCTCGTCTTAAACTGATAAATTCTCTTAGTGTCATAGCAGGGGAAGAAAAGTAGTTCAATCCTTCAAAGACCTCACTTAAGTAGAAAGGTGGCAAGTAATGAGCCAAGTTCATTTTCTTACCCAAAAGCTTTCTGCTGATATATCACTAGCCATTTATCCAAGCCGTGGAAAAATTTCTTAAAAAATGTTACACATACTTAGAAGTATCAAGTTGTATGGCATTTTATAGGAATGAGTTTCACATTAGAGACAACAATTTTTTTGGTTGTTTAAAATCCAAAAGTTATTCGAGTCTCTGCTGAGATTATAGAGGCTCTGATACCAAGAAAGGTGAGAAGAAGAAAACTATATATTGACGACTTCATTAATGACATTACACAATCAGGGCCCCTTGTGTAGGAGTCTTTACTTAAAATAATAAGATATGTACTTATTATCTACTTGATAAGGTCAACAATTATTCTTTACTAAATGTAAGGTAAATAGTTGCTCTCCTACGATTAAGTAGAGTAAATTCATGTATATCATATATAATATTTTACCATATTCAGTTTATCAAATCAAATGATCCAAGACAAATTGTGCATTGAACATTTTATCATACAACCGTATGAAATATATTTTTATTTTCAACATTTATTCATTTCCCAATTAACTTGGGTTTCAGGCATAGAAGTTGTTGTTCAATTTTTATTTTATTGAGTTTTCTTGTTTTGAGAACATAGTGTAAATATCAAAGGAAACTTACTGACACTTAAAATCTTGCTATAAAACTGCTATCAAAATGATGGAAGGGAAGGTTGCATGCCATGCCACCTCCAAAACGGTCGCTGCAAGAGGAGCGATGCTGGTCGGCTAAAAGATAGAAACAACACTGATCACCAGAGAAGGGAGCGGTGTTGAGAGGAGTGGTGCCCCATGGCAAAAGGAGGAGTGGCACATTGGGAATAGAAGGGAGTAGAGAGTATAGGACACCGGCCACAAAAGAGGGGGAAAAGAAGATCAGGGTCAGGAAAAAGAAAGATGAAAAGAAGATTGGCAAGCACGTAAATATAATTGAGTCTCTACCAAGATTGTAAAAGTTTTGATACCATGTAAAGAATAGAAGAGAGAAGAAGACGAGATGAACTGAGGATTTTATTATTGACATTACATATTAGGGTCGTCTTCATTTATTTTTCGGAGAAAGGTAACAGTATATACATCATTAACAAGATAGTGTTGGCAGCTATATTTACAATTACAGAAGACCTTGTTCATCTTACAAGGAATCTAGAAATTCTACTAGGGTTTCTGCATCATCTACATAATTTTCTTTACACAAAAATGAGAAGACAAAAAAATAAAAATTCATTTTAGTCTTCTCTATATATACTGGAGATTTTATTTTTGACATTACACATTAGGGTCTTGTTATACAGGAAGCTTCATCTAGTACAATTATAATATAAGTCATTATTATCCTACAATTAAGTAGAGATTGTCCTAGTATATCATATAACATCCTTTTTCTTATTAGGGCAGGAACACTATAACTCCTGTAATATGTACTACACAAAAAAATATATTCTACAATATTCAATCATTCAAATACAATGAATCATTGTATCTCGAGAAATTCTAACATAATGCGACATTATTTTTTCTGCATTTCACGTCTTGAAAAACTAATTAATGAGTTTTGGCATGAACTGGACCCAAATAGACGGAACAGATACAGAGAAAACATACAACCAACTACAACTACCTTGGGATTAAGGTGTGGTAGTATTTTTTATTTTTTTGAGAATGGTAACTTGAAGGTGTAATAGTATTACAGTTGTTAACCTCCTAGAAAAGCAATACAAGTAACTTGATAACCAATATCTAGCCTAATCAACTAAAAAAGGGTTAAACTATGATGACAATTGAAATTACTTTACATCTCATAATGAAGTAAAAGGAGACACGAACCTGAATCCGTTCTTGCAAAGAATTTTTCATCTGCTCATTTCTTTTAGCATCAAAGAACAACCGTGATATTAACAAATTCCAACAAAGGGATCCTTCATCACCAATAACCCTGTCATCAGAATCTGCATCAGAAATGACAGACCCAGTAGATGAAGGCACTATAACTTCCTCATTGGAAAAATCAAGAGGCTTTCTTGTTGGAGCAACCTTCATGACACTACTAGCCAAGTCAAGGTCTTGGAATGAAGGGCCTTTCTCAATCAACTTTCGTTCTTCATGGCCTAATTTTGAACTGCTACTTGCCTTATTTTCTGGAGCATTCTTGGAAGCTTTCTTGGTTAACTTTTTTAGAAATTGACGAACTTTTGACGAGGAACCATCTGGCTTACTTGATTTATCAACTACTTCAGCACCAAAACTTGAAGATGGTTTCATAAATGAAGGATATGCTGCGTTTAGTGACGTCAGGTAATTCTGGAACTCTACATTTAACTTTGCCAACCACTTTATTTTTTCTTCATCCTCACAAGAAGCAAGACGAAGGGCTTTGCACCATGCTTCCTTCTCCCAAGATGTTTCAAGGTAAATGTAAAATATTCTACTTCCTTTATATACAGCAAATGCTCCACTTTCAACTTTAATTGGGTATCTTTTTGCCCTGTAACAAAATTGAAGTGCTAAGCTACAGTTGGTGTTATCCTTTCCTATATAAAAATGAAAGAAACATTTATGTGCCAGAAACTTTTTGAAAAATATATATAAGATAACTTTTAAAGTAAAAAGTTCCCTTATATACCTTCTTTAATGAAGTTAAAACATGTTTGAATTGATTACATCTTGGAATGGTAAGGCTGTGCAGCTTGCATTCCAACTTTTCATTAATAGCTACTTGGGCATAATTTTATTATTCATGAAAACATATGCTTATTGATTTCTCTTTTTTTGGACAACTTGATACTTATACCATTAGAAATGGCAGGCCACATTTTGGTCTTATGTTACTTTCCATTGTTTGTCTTAGAATATAATAGCACAAAAGAAAATTGCTTACCATTCAAAAGTAAGTGACCCAAAAGTAAGTGTTTAACCTTTTATTTAGTTATACATTCTCAATCAATTTTTTTGATAGGTCACTACATACACACTTATTGCCTTAACTAAATTAATGCCACACAATGGGGTGCTTCTAGTGTTGGAGGATTTCAAGTCCCAAACTGAGTGTCCTAACTTTTATGGTTATTCACAGGTTCTATTCTGTAAAGAGAAATTTGACTATATACAGCACCCTCTTTTTTTCTGGTGTTTGTAATACTCTAAAAGATATTTAACTACTTTAGAGTAAAGAAAAAGGGGAATAAACCACAAGCTAAAATGCTAGTATGAAATTTATCATATTCAATCAATTATTTGAAGTAACAAAAGGCAACAAATAGACTTACTCATGCTGCCTCTTATAACCTTGAATAGTGAAGATAGTACACATTGTACAAAGTCAAACCAGGCTACGAAGGAATTGTTCACTTTTACAGCAAAACAGAAAAAGTAAATCAAATACAGATGGAAATAAGGAAAGGCGCAGGGAATGGAGTTTTAAGAACAGGAACATCGGACCTATTCCCTTGGGCTGTTGAACAGAATTCTTTCAATTATCCCATCTCCCACTAGAAAAGAAAGTAGTATTCAAACTCCCTGGGGTGTCTGTGGAATAAAAAGACTGAGTTCTAGCTATGTCTCTTGCCTGTCCGGAGTGGAGGCAATCTAGCAGAGCACTATGCCCATTATATATCTTTTAGCTTCAAGCTGAGATTTGTAAATAGAACAAACATCAATTTTTGGGTAAGAAAAAAATAAGGAGGCATGTGATAGGCATTTTACCAGTCTATATTAGGATAAGTTTAAAGTCAATATGTCCACATGGTCAACCAACTATATAAAACAAAGTTAAATCCATGGTGCGCAATACAATCTGACATGAATCTTCATTCTAAGCAAAACTTGTCCGCAGAAAGCATTTGCAAGGAGAAATTCTATTACACAAAGAAGATATATCTCTAGGTAGCATGAATTTACCAATCAATTTTTTATTTCTAGAATATAAAGGTAACTAGGTATCTGTCTTCTGGTTTGCCTTCATGTAGCTTCTAAAAGCTCAGAGAATCATATTCTATGCTTCACACACTGCGAATCGGGAAAAAATACTTTTTGCTAAAATCAAATCAGCTTCTCACAACCAGATGAATTCAAGCTAAGAAGAGGTATAAAGCTGTCAAGTTCTCTTTGTACCCACTTGAGTTTTCCTGCTGCAGTGCCCGGAGACACAAAATTAGGATTTGCTTATAACTAGAACAGAGCCAAGAAGGCTCTTTTTAGATCTTATGCCTCCAACACAAATAATCTACCATGTCCATAAAATTGCTAGAACAGGATGGATTACTCTTAGATATTTCCAACTTTTATGTTTGACGTGAGTAGCTCAAGTACCATATTTAACCAGTGAAAGATGCAGGAAGAGTTTTAACTCAGACACACTTCAAAAAGTGAAGTCAAATCAGGTTCTAACTTACCATTTTCTTGTGGACAAGCTTGAAGCAGAAACAGCTGCAACCATGCAACCTTTGAGTGGAATTTCAGTATGGGAACCATCCGATTCTATTAGGATGAGAGAGTTTTTATTAATTTTTCCAAATTTCTGAGAAGGTATTACCTCTAAGATCTCTTTCTGGGCTTTGTGCTGCTTTGTAGCTTTGTCCGTGTTTAAAGCTTTCAGGATTCTTTCAGATTCTAGAACCCATACTATTCCCTGGGAACAAATACACATACTATACTATAAGTTATAGTGATCAAGTCCACTGAGGAAAAAAGGCACGGTGCTTGAATAGAAAAGAAAACTCCAGTTTAATTATACAATACTAATGAAAATAGCACCACACATGTTTCAAAAAAATATCAGTACAATAATATAAATTCCATTCCCAGATAATTGCAGATCAAAAAATTATCTTCACACACACCATGTAACACATTCATTTAATGGTGATAAAGAGATGATTCATTCACTGTTTTCTAGTAGCACAAGAGACAGAGAGGTGGTTAGTCGATGATTAGAGCACTGCTCTCTAGCTGGTATCTGTTAAATTGTCAGAAGGTTATAACATGAAATGGGAACTTTTTCTGGTCCATTTACTCTTCTAATAACATTTACATTGTCTTCAAAAACCACTTTTCCTCTCTCTGTTTCTTTATATATATATATAAAGGGAAAGATGACAGACTGCTGCTAATAATCATTGAAGTGTATAAACATCACATTCATTTGTAAAAATCTTCTCATCAAGAAATACCAAAACACTGCAACCTTGGGCATTCTTAGAGCCTCCTGTTGTGCATGGAATGGTCAATACTAGATTATACTTGGAATACTCTGAGGTAGTAGACTATTAGTTGTACAACATTGGGATGGTTTCCACCATAATGCCTGGAAATGAAACTTTTCAAAATAATTTGTGTGCAAAAAGTGCAGTGTGAGTTTTAAAAGTTAGGAACTCATCTTTGCTAGGGAGCATTTTATCCCCGATGCGGGAGGCTTCTTACACTTGTCAAAAATCTTGAATAGTCCCAAAGGTTACCAACAAAGTGACTTGTGTCAAGTCTTCAGACTGGTAGCAAGACACATGTCATGTCGACTATTTTCTCATACGCCTATATCACCTGATTATGACTTCTTCATTTTAAAATCAGAAAAAGAGTTATCCCAACCATCAGTCCATCATACCTACCTCTTTCCGACTTGCTGGTTTTATTATTGAAATTTTGTTGTTCCTGCATCCTCCCATAGAGTTAGGCTTGTTTAATCTTAGATAGTTTCTTATGACAGTGCTTAGCATGACTCAAGCCACTTTGTATATTTGCTCATAAATAGTACTCCCTTCGTCCTAATTTATGTGGCACCGTTTGACTTGATACAAAGAAACTGACTGACTTCTCAGGTTAGTCCGGGTCAGCCTAATTCTGCAATACTCTTTCTGATGAAATCCTTTAGACGATTAACTACTCAATTCACAACATCAATACGCAATTCAGACAATAATGCAAACACAATGTGTGCAAAAAAAGGCACCAATAAAATTGTGTAGGCAAAATATCACACACATAATACATTAAACATTAGGGCAAACAATAAGCAAGAAAAATGGGTACCTGCCTGCTTGTTGTAGAAAGATGGATCAATATCCCCAGCAAAACACAAAGACCCTTCAGGTGGTTTCCCTTTATCAACCCTTCTCATAAGCCACCATATAAAAATAACAATTCCTACAGCTTCCACTGCAAGAACAAATATCCCACCAAGAACAAACACTGTTAACATGATCATCATCATCTTTTTTTCTCCCCCGAGAAGAAGAAGGAAGAAAATTTATGAGAAATCTCGAATTCTATAGGGGGAGAAAAAAGGTTATTGGATACAAGGATTCCTGTCATGCAGGGCAACAAAGAAATGGTTTGCCGTAATTAGAAGCAACCATTAACATATTTTGGGCGAAAGTTGCGCATTATTTTTATTCTTACGTTGAAATTTGAGATACAAAATTAAAACTATAACTATATGATAGATCCGTCAACCTTGGACTTGCACGAGAAACGGAGTTGAGGTCCATACTAATTTATTTTAACAGAAATCTCACATTTTAGTTTATTTATTACCATTATTTTCTATAAATTTTATAAATCTTCAAAATCCTTCATTTTCGCGCATCAGATTAGTGTATCTCGCGCATCAGATGTATCATGTATAAAATGTACATCAGATCAGTGTATCATGTATAAAATGTAATGTATCTTACTTAATGATTAATGTATCTCGCGCATCAGATTAATGTATCATCGCTTATATTATTGTATCCGTTTTGAGGGATTTCTGTAATTATAAACTTTTAAGGAATAAATTGTAATTTTACCTTAAAATTATGTGATTTCTGTAATTTGCTCATTATTTTATTATATTATACATAAAATTGAAAATTAGCTGACGGAGCAAACATATGTTCTGGATTATCTACATTGATTAAATTTTATCTATTTCGCTTGGAGTTGGAATTGCGTTGGTTCATTTTGTATCATTATATCAATGTGTTGTATATGTTGCTTTGATACAAAATGAACATATATTAAATATTGGTGTACATGTATTTTATTATTAAAATAAAATATGATGTGCATATGTTGGTGGATTGACAAGAATGCGGTCATTATTCTGGTTGTAACTTATAGGTCATTCACTTACAGGAAGATTTCCCCCCTTATAAATAGTGATGGTCTTCCTTTATATTGAGTAGAACAAGATATATAGGAAAGATGAGAAGTGTGAATAATATTGCGTGTATAGTAGTGAAAGAGAGACTTGAGACAAATAAAATATTCTAAGGGCCCCGTTTGGCCATGCGATATGAAATCATGATATGATATCATAATATAGAATCATGAGATGTAATTGAAGTTTTGTTTGGACATGTATATGAAATTTTTGTATCGTATATTTTCTCATAAACATAAGAATCTCATAAGTTGTAAAACTATTAAAACAGCCCCAATTGTTTATTCAATCTTACCAAATAAACAAAAATTTATAAAATCGCATGATAAATTATTACAAAGTTATTTGTTCCCCACTTAAGTAACTGTTTCATCAAACTTTAATTCAATAAAAAAATTGAACATAAATTGTAGTGAACTAGTCTTTAACATATATATAATCCTTCCACATATTACGAACAATCTCCTCACGTTGAACTTGCATTTCTCGATCATGTGACCGAGAAAACGAACTAACATTGTTACTTTGAGCCATTTGTTGGTCAATATCATCCGCAACTATATTTTCATGTTCACAGACAATAAATATTTCATCACTCCTTTGGTATTCTCGCAAATAATTATGTAACACTGCACAAGCTATTGACAATTTTCACTTGTGTGTCAATATCATAATGGTTCATGCCTTGTTTCAGTATTCTGAATCTATTTTTCCAAGCTCCAAAAGTCCGTGGAATTGCTTTAACAAAATATAAACTTGTGGGTCAATTTTTGTATTTAAAAAAATCTCAAATCATGATATGGAATTTACATATCATGATTTTTGGAGAATGTGAAATTTCATCTCATGACATGGAATCAGCGTGAAATCCCATGTCCAAACGCGAATTACATCTCACGATATGATATCGCATGGCCAGCCGCCTACTAAGTCTTCAACTATATTCACTATATAAAAGAGAGTAATTATATGTTGAAGGAAGATGTTCTTTTAGTGAAACTTTGTACTCTTCAATTAATCCAGAGTTCGCTTGAGTTGTACAAGGTTGTTGGGATGTTTTATCCTGAAGGGGACAAGTCAAGAGTGATACTGGTAGATCGGTGTGGATTATACCACAGTGGACTTGAATCTCTTTGAAGAGAGTGAGATATTTGAGCCTCAACCGGTGAATGGGATAGGATGGAAAAAGGAACTCGGCTACCATGAGACAAAAGATCTTCTTTCTAAAGAGATTCGATTCGGAACTCTATTTTTTTTTTATTCATGTTTGTTTATTTTATTTTCAACTGTAATTTATTACATTTATGAATATATTACACCAACATTAAACATACAGAACTAACTGATACGTTGATATAGAGCGAATTGATACATTGAACTATTGCTACATTTGGTAATCAGTCAAATTATCATTATTAATAATAATTAGGATTAAAAGTATGGTTGTTTCAAAAAAATTCTCAAAGAAACAATAATTTTGATTTCATAGTACATATTATTTTGCTAAACCTACTCCTTTCATTTCAAAATAAATGTGGCTTTAAGTTGGATACACCTTTAGCTTTGTTCATTTTCATTTTATTAACTGTAATGTTTTTGGTTGTCTTGTACTTATCTCTGTCCTAATTTATATGAGTTAGTTTAATTTGGTACGGAGTTTAAGAAAGAAAGAAAGGCTTTAGAAATTTATAGTCTAAAATGAGTCATTGATATTTGTGAGGCTAGAAATCATTTCATTAAGAATAAAATAGACACGTAGTTAAATTATTACTAAATATGAAAATGTGTCATACTTTTTTAGATAGACTAAAAAATAAGTAAGTCGTACAAATTGAGACAAATAGATTAGTATTTGTAAGCAAGTCTTTGTACTTTATTTTTGGATAAGGTTTTGACATCCTCCTCTTAACCCCTCAGCGAGGGGCAGATGGAGTATTGACAAAGATACATGGTATTGAACATATCCCCTTTACTTAGTATTGACGAACAATTGAACTATCTATTTTTACAAAGTAAATGTATTTTTACTAACTTACTCTTCATAAATACTTTGAAAAATATATAATTTTTTAATATTTTCTTGATTACTTAAAATTTTCTTTATTAAAGTAGCACAATATAAAATTGGAAGAACATCATTATTAGTGTCTTCTTGATAAAGCAAAAATCACTTGCTATTTGAAACAAAATAAAAAGATTTTAAAAAAAAATACTTGTTTTGAAATGATGAAGTAATTAATTTGCTAACAACTGCCATATGGTTGTTTGATAAAAATTTTTGCTATTTTGGTCCCCCAAATCATCTTATTCTTTCTTATTTCTTCTCTATGTTTTCCATTTGCTTATTTAGTCTCATGAGTCTCAATTTATCTCATGTCTCCATTGATTTGACATTTTTTGTTTTGAAATACTATTCTTTTAAATTCATATATAACTTTTTTTATACAAAATAGATCTTTTGGTATTTTCATTTTCAATCCAATAGTTTTCTTTCTCATTGGAACTTGGCCTCGTGTACATTCCAGCTTGAAAAAAATTCACTCAAGAGATCTCGTTCAACAAAGAAATAGAAAGTCTAGCTAAGCTATTAGCTATTTTGTTCAAACATCTAGAAATATATATATAAAACTCGACATGATCAAACATGGTCGAGAGCATCCAAATATCTTCACACGTCACTTCTATGTTTCACGATACAACCACTTATTTCTGAATCATATCGACAACATTCTTAGCATCAGAGAAAATCTTTACATTCTTCCATTCATTACTAATAACATATTCAAGAGTCTTCCTAATAGCAATCACTTCAGCAGTCATGACTTTTCCGACGTATTGCATTGTTTACGAATATAGGATTGCAGACTAACTTCATTATTTTCATTCTAAATTTCAACTCTTTTATTTAATTTAATTAGGTGTTCCAAAATGTGGACCAAAGATAGGGAAAACTACACTATGAATATGGGGGACCAAACTAGAGATGTACTAATTGGATAGTACTTTCCAGTTTCCACCGATCTTTAAGTTTAAGTCTGGCCCAATTATAGTATCTGATTATGGCCTTAACCCAACCTAATCAGAAAGCCCATTCATTTTGCTAACTACTTCTTGAATCATTTTGCACAAAAAGAATACTTTGGTGATATTATTCAAAATTTGTTCGGATCCTTTATTTGGATGATCTTTAATTTTTGCTCTTTAAATTTATGCTATTTGATTTTTGCTCTTGCTTTTCATTTAATGAAAATTTATGGATCAAAGAACTCTAATCTATGACCTAATTTTGCAAGACAAACTTTCGTCTTGTCCTTGTATAGTATCTCATTCACAACTCGTAAGGCCAATATTTAGGAAACCTTTGCCTTGTCCGACAAAGGTTTAGAGAAGTTAGTCTCTATCAACACAAGTTTGTATGAATATATATATGTCTTGTAAGACATAACTTGTGCCTTGTGAATTCTTTTGCCAAAATTTTGGAGAACATTTGACTTATTCGACAAAGGATTAGAGAAGTTAACTTCTATCAATATAAGTTTGTATGAGTAAGTTATGCCTTGCAAGGCATAGACTTACTAGCATAGGTTTGTATGAATAAGTTATGTCTCGTAAGACATACTTATGTCTTCCGAATTTTGACTTACGTAAAATTCTTATAAAAATTTATAGAACCATTGTCTTGTCCAACAAAAGTTTAGAGAACTTGTGTTTATAAAAAAAAATTGTCTTATAAGAATGAATGTTGTCTTGCATATTTATTTATTTCAATATCAAGGATATTTCGACCACGCTTTTGTTACGTTGTGAGCTTTTGACCATGTAAAGAAAAAAATTATTCACTTTGTTAAAAAAATTTAAGTTGAAATTGAAATTGTATTTGGTCATACTTTTTTTTGAAGAATATTTAGAATTTGAATTCTAAATTTAGTCCAATACTATGAATATCATTTTCTATTTTCACAATAAGACTAATTACTAGACTAAATTTCCCTTATATTTATTTTGATCTCTCAAATTCTTATATCTTAATAGAATATTTATTAGAGTACAAATAGTATAATCGAAAAAGATAATCAAGTCTTTTTTATTTTTGAAAACGATAAGTATTTAAAAATAATTATTTTAACTACTATTGACAAGTAACTAGAAAAATGAGGATTGAGAATTTGGCATACATGTTATACATGCACATGGCACCGTCTCATTTATGTTCTCCTAATCACGAAAATTAGATATTTATTATTGTTGTCATTATCGATTTACATAATTTAACTTCGTAAAATATTTTTATATCATTAGTAAATAAAACTTCCTCAAACTAAAATATCTTGATGTACTAGAAAGGGTGTCCCATTAATAACTTCAATTTCACCAATATTGTAGACACAAATTTGGTTAAAAGTACCTTTCCATGTTCACTCAAATTCCATAATAGTGGTAGCAAAATTGAGCTAAAATATAATGAAAGTTATTGCCTTCAATTTAATGAAAGTTGTTAGGTTTATTTACTACTCTTTTAGTGCCCCCTACTTATCATTTTTTTCCTTCTAGAGTGCACACGTTGACATCCATCAACTATTAATAAACGCTCTATTCAACCAACCCTAGTACAAAAAATTGAACCCCAAACCAAATGTGAGATAATTGCGAAATGAAGTTGCTCAGATGATAAATATCCTTACTTACAAATTGAAAGTTGTGAGTTCGAGACATCAAGAGAGGAAAAAGGATGAAAGCTCACAGGAAGGAATTAAAAATAGAATTTAAAAGATAATAATATCCTTTACTTTGATACTAGTAGATTTAAAATAGTCCCTTGAATGTTATCTATTTTTTCTAAATATTTTAAGTTTGTCAAAAAGAGAACTTTTAGTTCTTTAAATTTGTCAAAAATAAACACTATATTAAACACCAAAAAATTAATCAAAATTATAGAAAAAACAACACAAAAAAATTATACCAAGTACTAAAAAAATAAAATAATAAGTAATGATTAAAATAGTACCCCAGAAACTTGCACTGGATTCTTAAAATAAACCTAAATAAAATAAATAGTACTTTCAAATGTGAGTTTTAGTTTAATATTTTCTATTTTCATAATATCAATTAAATATCTAAAAAAGATTAAAATTGCTCACTTTTAAAATACTTTTTAGGTGAAACTGAAGCATATTTGGGCAGACTTCTAAAATCATGTTTTTTTAAAAATACTTATATTTAAATAATTGATTCGAAAAACATTTTTAAAACGAAAACTTTTGAAAAATGCTTCTTAGCGTGTTTTTTCAAATTAAAAAAAAGAAACTACTTTTCTCAGCTTCTCAAAAGTAGTTTATTTAAAACACTTTTTCTTCTTCTTAAAATTTAACAATACACTTTTTACTTTGAAAAAAACACACCCTTTTTTAGAAAAAATAAATATGTATTTTTGATCTCGATAAAACTTGATCAAACCGATTATTTAATCATTTTTTCGAACATTTTAGTTCCTTGCACATGAATATTTATTTATCATTATAAAAATTAAATTTTTACATATAATAATATTTTGAAAAGTTCATTAATCATTCGGTGCTGACAAATAAAGACTATTGACTATTGTAGTAGGTGTATAATATTATAAAACTATGATAAGAACCTGCTTGAACTACTACTTATTATCAATCCTTCAATATTCTATGGCAAAATATTTATAAATATAAAAAGAAAAAAAAGACTAATAATTGTCATTATTTTTGGGTCGGTTTTGAAATAAATGCCCACCCAACCAACACCTACCAGTAGTACTCATTTAATGAGCTCACAAAACTAAATGAAAAATTAGCTTCATGGGAATATGTCAATATCTTCTTCTATAGTAGGAGTATTTATTTATCCTTTGGGATTGAAGTCCAGTTGAGATATTTACTATGGGGTAAAATACGAATCTCGATTGATCAATCAAAAATATTTTTTTATCTTTTTAGGGTCTGCATATCTTCTCCGAACCTTAATTATGAAAAATTACATGTTATTGTTGTAAATTTTGAATTTCACCAAACGTTTTATTCTTATATGTATCTTCAATTTTTTGCATTATTTATAAACCAAACCTATGACCACATTTTATTTTATTTTGAAAAGTAATTAACGCATTTATGTGTTTGGACTAATAGTCAATAATGGAGAAAAATATTATAGGAAATTAATGTTTAAATTCAAATACAAATTAGAAAATACTACTATTTCTTAGATAATTTTCCTTATTTGTCTAAATTTTAGTAGACAGAATTGATCGACATGTATTCGTATAAAAAAAATACTCTGGTCACAAATTATCCGTGTTTTTTTTCCTTTTGAGGTTCTAAGTTATGTGAACTTAAACCGACAATGTAAAATGTGTTCTTTCATTATAAATTGACATGATAAAAAAATTCAATTTCAAGTATTATTAAGTTATTTTAATCCAATTTACTTCCATGATTAGTTACATTCACTCTTGAAAAAAAAATCACACACTTATCTCTTTTATTTTACTGACCCCAATATAAAAAATACATGACTATTTTATCATGCGTTTGGTTGAAGGTGTTAGGCCGTTATGAGATTATTTATCTCACCTTTTATATCTTAACGTTGAGATAACATATCTCAGGATTAACTTGTTCCCCCAATATTACATAACTAGGTAAAATAGTAATAGTTAAATTTAAATATTGAGTCAGATCAATATGAACCAACCCATAATATGAAACGAATGAAATACACATGATTAAAATAATCGAACCACACACAAATTAACTTGGAGACCACTTAATAACAAACCCTTAATAACTAAGGCATCCATCCATATTTGGTCTTGTGCTTAATGAAGTTGGATGGTCGATAGTTGTTATGAATGAGCATGTGAAGTAAGTGATGATACAATTCAAACCAACCAAAAAAAACCCATATCCCTTTCCTTTTCATTTTGCATGAATCAAATTCAGTCAAATACATAACTTTTTCATTTTTTTTTTCCTTCTACCCATTTCACTCATACATACAATGTTCGTTTCTGCAAAAATTACTACTTCGTCATCTTTGTCCATACCTAGCCGCATTTACAACTATACATGCTACCCCTTTTAGTAGAAAAATACAACCATGCTTATTTATGCATTGAGTTTTCCCTTTTAATTCCTCTGTTTTCAGATTGGTGAAAAGTCCAAAATATTTAATTGTGTCTGTTAGTTGTTTTGTCCAAAATAGAAGTGATCTAAGCTTTAAGAAATGAGGAATTCGTCAGCGTCTACGACTTCAGCGAATGATGTGATGATGGAAATTGAAGCGAATAAACCACAAGGTCATGGTATCGTTGTAGGTGGATTGAGTCCGTTGAGTGAAACATTATGGAAGGAGAAAACAAATACAGAGTTTATTGGTGATGTTTCTGCTAGATTGGCTTGGAAAGATGTAACTGTAATGGTTACTCTTAATAGTGGTGAAACACAGAATGTTCTAGAAGGACTTACTGGTTATGCTGAACCTGGAACTTTTACTGCTTTAATGGGTCCTTCTGGTTCTGGAAAGTCTACTCTTCTCGATGCGCTCTCTGGTCGACTTGCTTCTAATGCTTTTCTTTCCGGAAGAGTTTTGCTTAATGGACGTAAAGCTAATCTCTCTTTTGGAACTGCGGTAAGTAGGAAACAGATCTCACTCTGTTTTTTGCTTTTTTCGTAGAGCTGCTGAAACTTTTGTTTTGTTGTTATAGGCGTATGTGACGCAAGATGATACGTTGATTGGGACATTGACAGTTAGGGAGACCATATCGTATTCTGCTAGACTACGTCTCCCTGATCGGATGCCATGGTCGGAGAAACGGACCTTGATTGAGAGTACTATTATCGAAATGGGACTTCAGGATTGTGCTGATACAGTTATTGGAAACTGGCATTTACGCGGTATAAGCGGAGGAGAAAAGAGGAGAGTTAGTATCGCGCTTGAGATTCTTATGAGGCCTAGATTGCTCTTTCTTGATGAGCCAACTAGTGGTCTTGACAGGTACTTAGTAATATTTTCAAGCTTCGAGATCTATGAATAACATATGAAATGAAGGGTTGATTTCTCATTATCTCAGAAAGTCACATTTCTTGTTTATTCCAAATATCTTGGAAGTTTGTTAGCTGAGTGAGCATCTAAGAAATCAACTCCTATACTGATTTTTTTTTTTTGGATTTAACTTATATATACTGACCTGTGTTTTAACCTGTTCTAACGGGTAATTTGTGTTGTTTTATAGGTTATTAATCTAACTTTCTTTTTTTCATAGTGCTTCGGCGTTCTTTGTTACACAGACACTGCGTGGTCTGTCGAGAGATGGAAGGACTGTGATAGCTTCAATTCATCAGCCGAGTAGTGAAGTATTTGAGTTGTTTGACAGATTGTATTTGCTTTCTGGAGGCAAAACAGTTTACTTTGGTCAAGCTTCTGAAGCATATGAGGCAAGATTCACTCTTCCCAGCCCTACTTCCCCCATTTTTATTTTCCTTCGGAGACATCTGATAAAATTGGAACAATACAGAGAAGATTAATGTGATTCCTGTCCAAGAATGACACCAACAAATTGAGAAATAGACTGGTGTTACTTTTGTTATTGCTTTTGATAATCATCTAAATTCTTAAGCAATTCTGTGTTTGCAGTTCTTTGCACAAGCTGGATTTCCTTGTCCTGCTCTAAGAAATCCATCAGATCATTTCCTACGATGCATCAATTCTGATTTCGACAAAGTTAAGGCAACTCTAAAGGGGTCGATGAAGCTACGGGTAATTCAAATTTCTTTCCTTTGATCATATAAATCTTTGTAACCTTAGGTTAGTGTTCTAGAAAATATGTGTTTTTTAAAATTGCTGTTATTGATCTGTTTCTCAGAAGGGAGCAATTGAAGTATGTGTTCCATGTGCTTTTGTTACAGATAAAACTGCAATATAATAATCAACAAACTATACAGCCTGTCCTATTCTTTAGTTTTTTTTTCTCAATACTTTTAAGCAATATTAGCATTGTTTTCTTCATTTAACTTTGTGTTTTCTGATTCCTAATCAGTTTGAGTCCAATGAGGATCCTCTTGACAAAACAACGACAGCTGAAGCTATACGCATCCTAGTAGACTACTATCGTCGTTCTCAGTACAGCTACTCAGCTAACGAAAGGGTTGAAGAAATGTCGAAAGTTGTAAGTTTCGATGTTTCAATACTATGTCATCATCTAATCATGTTCTATTATCAGACATGATTATTGATAATGTGTTTTTGGTGTATAACAGAAAGGAACAGTGCTAGATTCTGGCGGAAGTCAGGCTAGTTTCTTCATGCAGGCCTACACCTTAACGAAACGTTCCTTTGTTAACATGTCAAGAGACTTTGGTTATTACTGGTTGAGGCTTGTTATCTACTTGGTGGTCACTATCTGCATTGGAACTATCTATCTTAACGTGGGAACCGGTTATAGTTCCATCCTGGTAACATCCTAATTCCCGTTGAATGAGAATGTGATTAAGCGTTTTAACTTTTATATACTGATAGTGTAAAAGAACTTTTATACGATTAGATTCAGCTAAAAGATAACTAGAGACAGTTTAACAATACACTCTTTTTCACGAGCAAAGCAACACGATCCTTTGTAATAAATGAGAAGAATTCAACCTCATTTCCGCTATATTTTCAACTGCTATGAAACAGGCAAGAGGAGCATGTGCATCATTCGTCTTTGGATTTGTGACATTCATGTCAATTGGAGGATTTCCTTCTTTCGTTGAAGATATGAAGGTTTGCACCTTGTGTCATAATCTCGAAAAAAAAAACTAACCAATTTTTTTGGAAACACATCTCAACTTGAACTTTTTCAGGTTTTTCAAAGGGAGAGGATGAATGGACACTATGGAGTTTTTGCATTTGTTGTGAGCAATACCTTATCCGCGATGCCATTTCTGATACTGATCACCTTTCTTTCTGGCACTGTCTGCTATTTCATGGTCCGGTTACACCCGGGCTTCACACACTATTTATTCTTTGTGATATGCCTCTATGCCAGTGTCACTGTTGTCGAAAGCTTGATGATGGTCATAGCTAGTGTTGTCCCTAATTTCCTCATGGGTATCATTATTGGTGCTGGAATTCAGGTACTAAACTTTCATCATTTCCCCATTCAATTTGTCCAAAATTACAACGAATTTTCAACAGTCTTAATCAACCTTTTGTTCTGTTTTCATCTTGATGCTAGGGAATATTTATGCTAGTCTCTGGATACTTTAGACTCCCCAACGACATCCCAAAGCCCTTCTGGCGTTACCCTATGTCTTACCTCAGTTTCCATTTCTGGGCACTACAGGTAAGACTGGTTTAACTTCTATACACTGACTGACAGTGTCACAAACACATCTTATTTGTAACTACTTTAATGTTTCTTGTATATGGTACAGGGGCAATATCAAAACGATTTGATGGGATTGGTGTTTGATAACTCGAGTCCTGATCTTCCCAAAATCCCGGGTGAATTCATACTAGAGCAGATATTCCAAATCGATCTGAACAGATCAAAATGGTTAGACGTCAGTGTGATCTTCGTGATGATAATCACCTATCGCATTATTTTCTTTATCATGATCAAGATCAACGAAGATGTAACACCGTGGATCAGAGGGTACATTGCTAGAAGAAAAATGCAGCAGAAGAATGGAAATCAAAAACAGACAATTGCTCCATATGGTCTTACTCAATCACCCTCTCTCAGGGCCTATGCTGGAAACAATGGACCAAATAGCAATAGGTAAAATGGAGGCATAACAAATATTAATTAATAATATCAAAAGGACAAAAAAGAAGAAATATGAAGGCTTAATATTTGTTAAAACCTCTTTTGACAAGTGGTTAATTGCAAGAAATTTGTATTAAAATTATATACAAGATGATGGTAGTTGATTTTTATTTTTTTGCCACATTTAACCATTCTTCAGCTTCATGCAATGTGCTAGTATGAATTATCAGCTACAAATGTTGTTGTTTTTCTTCTTTTGGTTATGCAGAGAGATTTCTTCATTTACTATCATTTTATGTTGTTTTCAAGTTCTATATGTAGGGGCAATGCTGGTTTATGATATGGTAGATATCGAATTATTATATTGAAATTAATTTTTTTTATTTTGTGAGAGAATATATAATTTTCACTGTATTTCATTGTATGAGAGAGAATATATAATTTATTGAATGAATGCATATAACATATTATACTTGTATCCATTAAGATTGCACGTATTGAGATAATCATGAAAGCGAATAAATTGATAACAATTGATATAGTAGAGCGAAGGAATGCAAGTGGAATTAGAGTGAATGAATACAAATGAAATTTGAGCGAAAAAAATATTTAAGTTATACAAATTGATAACAATTGATACAAGTAATTTTCGAAGTAATAGTAAAATACTAAAATTAAAGATGTGTGAGTACAAGTGAAATTAAAGCAAAACCTATTAAAAATTCAAACTAGTAGTTGAGAATGTCAAATAAACACCGTTAATAATAATTATGGTCTAAACTATAGCTATTTATGAAAATTTCCCTTTATTTTGTAAACCCAGTTCATTTTGACATAATGAGCTGATATGCAATACAAATTAGAAATTTTAATACCATTAGAAATTTTGTCTAGGTATTTTTTACAAAAACCTTTTGTAAGATATGTTATATATAAACATAATAATAAGATTTTTGTTTATTAGCTATTCAAATAAAAAAAATCAATACTTTATAAGAATTATGATTTGATCTTAAATTCTTTTCAGCTTAAATAACTTTTGAACATGTCAAATAATGGTTTGAGAAAAAAATTAATATAGTGAACAAATTGTTTGAATCATCATCCTTAATACTAATGAAGTAAATAGAAAAATTATTTATATTAATTAAAAAACACCAATACATCAAGAAAATTATTATAGAAAAATCAAATAAGTAAGAAAATTAATAATAATATCATAAATTTATAAGAAAGATTATTATTACAATAAAACAAGTCCTAAAATTATACGTATAATAAAAAAAAAACTAATGTGGATTCACTCATTTATTTCGAATTTGAGTCCGGATTATAGAATTATTTTTGTTTAGAAAGCTTTTTATCCAGAATTGGTAGTTATTATTGGGATAAGTCAGGACTCAGGCAAACGGCCAAAAGAAACGACGAGTGAAATACCATGCTACCGTTACTATCAAAGGAGAATTTCACCATGGCCACTGCTTCTGCTTCTTCAACCTTCAGTTTCCGGTGGTAATATTGCTGCTTCTCTACTTTCCTCCTTCTTTATTGGCTCATCATACTCTGTCGGTTCAACAATCGATCAAAGGTACGTACGATACGAATAGTGTTCGTCTTTGGTCTCTCATATTTTGTTGTACAGTCCCTGTAAAACCCTAATTAATCTCTTTATCCGATTGTCTTAGCAGTACGTGGAATTTGCAACTTCCGATAATGTGTTGTTTCCTCCAAGAAACGGAAAAGAACGAAGTTGTTACAATGAAACCCCTTTTAAGTAAGCCTGTTAGCTTTGTCTCAGCTGCAACTGTCAATGGGGTATCAGCTGGTATTGGATTTGGTACTAGTTGTTCCAATAAGTAATGCTAATGAGGATGAAATTGACGAGGAAAACTTTCTGCCTAATGCTTTTGGGAGGAAGGTGGGAGAAAAAAGTCTCTGGATCAGGAGGGGAGGGATATGAGATGAGTGATTTTGGTGCAGTTGAGAAGTATACCAAGGGGATTGCTTCGAAGTTGCTTAAGAAGATGGGTTATAAGGATCGAGGGAGGTGGGCTGGGCATAAATCAGCAAGGAATTGTGGCTCCTATTGAGGCAAAGTTGAAGCCAAAGAAGAATATGGGTATGGGTTTCAATAATTATAAGGAGATTAGTCTACCAGCACTGCATGAATCATAGGCAAAGCATTGATTGTCCTGCTCAGCCTGTGTAAGAACGTAAAATAAAGAAGCTTAGAGGATAAAGAAGGCTTGCATTACAGCTGAAGAGTTGCTGGACAAGAAGGAGGAACAGGGATTTGAAGTTGTTCAGATGGTTTTTGAAATGAGAGGTCCACAGGCCTTCGGGTCTTGACAAATTTGGAGAACTTAAATGCTGAAGAAAAAGCAAAGGACAATTGTGTTCCAATGCCTGAACTTCAGCACAATATTAGATTGATTATTGATTTGGTGGAACATGTCATACAGAAGATTGATAATGATTTGAGAAATGAGAGGGAGAGTGTTGTCCTATTTCAGATGGAGAAGGAGAAGTTCAAAGCTCAGGCAGCTTGTCTGAAGGAACAACTCAGTAATATGGAAGAGATAGTTAGTGTGTTGGATCGGATTGGTAGTGAGAGCACATTGGGTACCCTAAAACTACACTCCCTTGCCAAAGCATTTTCAGAGTTGAAGCAGCAGTACACCGATGAGTATAAACTCTGTAACTTGTCATGTATAGCATGTTCATATGCCCTGCCTTTATTTGTTCTATTTTTTCAAGGATGGAATCCACTTCAAACGCCAACTCATGGCCTGGAGGTGGTATCCATGTGGAAGAGCCTTTTGGAAGCAGATGGAAGCTGTGTTCCCTGTTGTGAGAATATCTTTCACTAATAATTGGCAGGCAAGGCAACCTGAACCAATGCTTCTTTTTTTGGAGTTATGGGATAAGCTATTGCCTCCAGCAGTCCTTTAGACCATAATGGAAAACATTGTCTTGCACAAGTTATCTGCTGCTGTGGACTCCTGGGATCCACGTCGACAAACAATTCCTATCCATTCCTGGGTTCATCCATGGCTGCCCTTGTTGGGTCAGAAGTTGGAGAGCTTCTATTTCACCATACGTAGTATATTTAAAAGTGTGTTGCATGCTTGGCATCCAAGCAATATGTCTGCTTACTACATATTGTCTCCTTGGAAAACTGTGTTTGATCCCATTAGCTAGGAAAAACTGATGGTCAGTTTTATCGTTCCAAAGTTGAAAGCAGTCATGAAGGACTTCCAAATAAATCCAGCAATTCAGCATGTTGATCAGTTCTATTGGGTCCTCACTTGGGCTACCGCTGTTCCCATTCAACACATGATTCAGATGACGGATATCTTCTTCAGTAAGTGGCAAGATTTTTTGTGCTGTTGGTTGCATTCAAGCCCGGATTTCGAGGTAGTGACTGAATGGTTCTTGGGCTGGAAAGAAATTCTACCCCTGAACTTTTGGCAAATGAACATGTTCGCTGTAGTCTTAGTCTTGGTCTGGCCATGATGAACCAACAGCACAAAAATTCTATCAGCTGGTGAACCTGCAGAATCTATCTGATTTGAAGTCGCGATAGCTGTCTTTAATCCTTGAGTTTCACTTTTGTGAAAGCAACTCGTAGCTGTTAAAAAACTTCTTTTTAGGGATCATGGAGTTATGACTGCTGGTTCTAGTATCACTGTAAGTTCTGATGAAAGATGAATTTCTTATTTCGTTGCCTTTCACTTGCTCCTGTAATGTGAATTTGAAATTTGTAGATCTTGATCATCCTACATGGTTTTTCCGGTTAATTAGCAGTTGTTAAGTTTCATATATAATCTCTTGTGTGTTTTTCAAAGCTTTAAGATTACCTCTCAACTTTGTTCTTTTCCATTTGTATTGTTAAAATTCTCTTTACTATAGCTTCTTAGGTAATCTTGAGCTATAACTCAGGTCTAAGGTGGAAAAAGTGATAGCTTCAGCAGATGTGACATTTTATCAAATGCTTTACAAAACTTTAGTTGTTAAATTTGTATAGGTAGCTCGAACAGAGTAGTGAAATCATTCCATTTACTCATTTCGTAAAGAATTGTGACGTTTGTACTATCAATGAAACATTTATATAAAAAAAAAAGGCAAATCATCAAATGTTCTTTAGCTTTTTAGTCTTAGCTATTGAGTTAGAATGATCCTAAAGTTCTTCTCTAATCTGTAAGTAGATTGAACTGAAACCTTATGAGGGAAGTGCTCAATGCTACTGAGTTTAGATAATGCTCAGTTCATTGTATTGTAAATCGATTTAATTAAATGAACTTGTTCTTCCCTTTGAGAAGGAAGTCTGAAGATATGTCGTGTTAAGCACATGACTTTCTTATTATAGGTAGTGTTTGAGTCACCAAAGCATACCAAAACTTATGGTGGCTTGCTGTACACTTTTTTTCAGGTCTTTTGTTGTGAATCATTCCTGAACTTTGGGATACATAGAAAAACTGTTAATTGACATTTCAAGTAGAAGAAAAAGAAGTTGATTTTATTGTACCTTACAAAAATCTTGACTTCTATCTTATGAATGATGATTCTGTATCAATTTTTTCTGTTTTTGGTGTTTTGGGAGTCTGCCTGATTATGATTGGTGCAAATGGCTCGATGCATTCATAATAAAGATGATAAAACACCACATTCTGTTTCTTTCTTGACTTTCAGTTTTCAGTGAAAACTGTTGTTACTCATCATGATTCAATTGTTTCGTGCATATTATTTATTCATCAACTCATCTGCTAGTGTTAGAAGTAAAATCTAACCACATTGACAAGAGCAGGGACATGTAGTTTGCTACAAGGTTGAAAATTATAGATGAGATTTTCCAATATGTTTTTAAGGATGAAAATCATTTTCAATTTGTTTTTGCCTTTCCTGATCTTCATTTTTTAATCCTAAACAGCTAAAAGCTTCTCTCTATTGGTTTCCAGGTTCTATATTTTATATTTAAGGGGTTTAATTTTTGTTTTATCTTGAATATAGTAAGTTTATATGTAACTAAAGTAAACAATTTCAAGAGTTCAGAGTTAAACTAAGAATCAAGTAGGTGTATATTAAACACTATGAAGTTTTAAAAAGATATTAAAACTAGCTATATGTATTATGTAGAATACAAAGATATTATAATTTAGTAATTGATGTGTATCAAAAAATATAGATGAATTTTATATTTTTATTCCACTTTGATTCTTATTATTTTAGCCACAACTAAGTCATATTATACTGTTGTTTAGTCTAATTTTATTCTTATATATCTCCTTTGTTTTTTCTGGCTTCTGAAACTAGCTAGAGAAGATTCTGAATACTATCTCTATTACTTTAGATCCTATAGAAGAAAAGTAGATTTGAAACTAGAGAGGATTCTAGGATTAGGCATAGAAACACACCTAAACCATGGTGAAATTGTCAAACTACATATTTAAACTATGGTGAAATTGTTAATTATACACTTAAACTATGTTGGAGTCTTTCTACCTCTTAACTTAATTTTTCGTACTATTTACCCTCTGGCCTTATTATTTTCATATTGTTAACCTCCCTAAACTTTATACTACGTGCATACATTTGGTCTAGTCCGGACACGTGTATAAAATATACCATGTGCATACATGCGCATATAAAAAGGAGGAGTCTTAATATCATAATTTTTATCTTTTTCTTTCAAGCTTAAATTAATCGGGCCTCATTGTCTTTCAAGTGTTAATCCCTTTATGAGTGGTTGGATTTTCTTCATATTATTTGTAGTATATACTTTAATGAAGCATGAATTTTCCAGTTCTTAGCTTTTTATAGCTGAAAATGTTATTTCCATCTAATACACTACAATAGATGTAGCTTTTAGCAGCATACATTAACAAAGAGTATATCGTTAGTTAATTTTCATTAGATCCAATATCGTTATTCACTAGTAATTGCCTCTACATAAACATTTTTTTGATAATTAAATTATTATCGTTAATTAACTGTCGCTAAGGATCATTTTAGTGTATACACGAGGGCCGAGACTTCTTTTATTTGTTTCAATATGTTCCATGCACAATGCTTAAGTTTGACTTTATTACTCACGTAGAATCCTTGATTAGCTAGCTTAATGATATCGTGAAAATGAAAAGTACAAAAAGAAAAGTCTTAGAAGGGGGTGGGATGAGGGAGTAAATGATTAAAAAAAAAATCATTCAGGGTGGTAATAATATGAAAAAAATAAATTTAGGAGGAAATATGACTTTTGTATAGTTTAAGTATGTAATTGATAATTTCATCATAATTTAGGTGGATTTGTATGCCTTATTCCTTTCGAATGTTTTCCATATTTTTTAAAGGTAAAAAGATTTAATTATTTTATATGAAATCTCTATAATATGAGATTCACTAAATAAAGTTTAATTTGACTGTTGACCAAGCAAATTGGGAAGTTAATTATATAGGACAAAATATTATTAAGTGAATGGTAAAAGAGTCTCTTGAGATTTACTAACTAAAGTTGAACATCTTGGCTGATTAATATCAAAGTTGACCGAGTTAATTATATGTATAACACAAGTAATATAAAGTAAATGGTAAAAGAACTTAGCATAAATACAGCCAAAATAATTTAATGTAATTTACTCTTAAGATTTGAACATATTAAACCTCTGAGTACTATATATACAGCTCTCTATATGTCATGATACTTGCTAAGTAAAGAGGAAAAGAAATACCATTTGATAAAAAAAGAAGAATGGCTCCAACATTGAATGGTGAGGTAGACATAGTGATACCAACCATAAGAAGCTTGAACTTCTTGGAGGATTGGAGGCCATTCTTTGAGCCATACCATTTGATCATCATTCAAGATGGAGATCCCACCAAGGAAATCAAGGTCCCTGAGGGCTTCGATTACGAGCTCTACAATCGCAATGACATCAACAGGATTCTTGGTCCTAAGGCCAATTGCATCTCCTTCAAGGATGGTGCTTGTCGTTGCTTTGGATTCTTGGTTTCCAAGAAGAAGTTCATCTATACCATTGATGATGATTGCTTTGTAAGTGTTGTTGCTTATGTGTAGATAGATTTAATATGTGTTGTACTTTATTTGTGAAAGATTTGATTTTTTTTTTGTGATGAAGGTGGCTAAGGATCCAAGTGGGAAAGAAATCGATGCGTTGGCTAAGCATCTTGAAAATCTGACAAAACCATCCACACCCTACTACTTCAACACTCTGTATGATCCATACAGAGAAGGTGCTGATTTCGTTCGAGGGTATCCGTTTAGCTTGAGGGCAGGTGTGCCAACTGCTGTCTCTCATGGACTCTGGCTTAACATCCCTGATTATGATGCCCCCACTCAGCTTGTCAAGCCTCTGGACCGTAACACCAGGTTAGTTCATTGTAGTGTATACTTTATGTGGTAAAAACATTGGACACATATTTTTTGCTCAATAATCATAACTTTTCTAGTGTTGATTCAAACAGGTATGTGGATGCTGTGTTGACAATCCCCAAAGGGACTCTGTATCCCATGTGTGCTATGAACCTTGCGTTTAACAGAGAACTGATTGGTGCTGCTATGTACTTTGGGATTATGGGTGATGGTCAGCCTCTTGGCAGATATGATGATATGTGGGCTGGCTGGTGTACCAAAGTATGATTGATATATAATCTGTTTCTTGATTTGTTTAAATGTGTTGAGACAGTCATCCATTTTTGTTTAAACGCGGAGTGTTTGAAATGCAGGTGGTGTGTGATCATTTGGGCTATGGTGTGAAGACAGGGCTGCCATACTTATGGCACAGCAAGGCTAGCAATCCGTTTGTGAACCTGAAGAAGGAATACAACGGGCTGTTCTGGCAAGAAGAGATGATTCCCTTCTTCCAATCTGTGATCTTACCTAAGAAATGCACCAATGCTCAAGAATGCTATCTCGAGCTCGCTAAGCAGGCAAAGGAAAAGCTTGGTCCAGTTGATCCCTATTTCAACAACCTTGCTGATGCTATGGTCACCTGGATTGAGGCCTGGGAAGAATTCAACGCACCAGCCAAAGTCAAGAACGGGACTGCTTAGTCGCCTAGTTCATTTCGTTTCATGATGAATCAATCTTGAAACGATATTTCTATCGTTTTCATTCAGTTCTGTTTTTTATCATTTCCTAGTTAGTGACTCAGTGTACTAGACTATTGAGTTACACCTTGTCTGCAGCAACATGTTAATTGTTGCAATATATATGCTTGTTTCTTCTGCTTGCATAAGAAATAAACATCGCATTTCCTTTTTATCTCCTGGCATTGATATAGTATCATTATTTCATACTAACAAATTGAAATATCACAAAAACACAAAAGATCCCAACAACAAAATGTGCAAGTTTAACAAGATAGACTCATCTTTCATCGTATTCATAACAAGTCGAAAAATTGAAAACCAACCACAATCACAAAAGCTCAGGTTGGGACTAGAACAACTTCTTCTACTTGCTTTCCTACCATCAAGCAAATGCCTCGTGTGAACACCGATACAGTGATTGCAAAAATAACCATAACAAGCAACCATACACAAGTCCTATAACGCCTTTCCTTCCGTTCAAGCAGATTTACTGGTGCTCTGTGATTGCCTTCAATCATCCTAATTTCGCGTTCTTTTGATACTTTTTCAGTCGAAAAAGAAGATATCAAAGAATCACCACCAACATTCTCATTGTTATCCATTTTTTCATGTAGAACAATACAATCACTGCATATTTCATCTTCACTGATTACTTCTTGTGAAGTAGTAGTATCAGTAGTAATAGAACTTTTCTCATCACTAATTTCTCCGAAAAGGCGTCTACCTTTAAGTTTACCACTGGCTAATGCAGTTCTTCTGTCACTTATTATTTCTTCAACAACCAAATCATTCTTCTTCTTTAGTACTTTCCAATTAACCCCTTCTTCTTCAAACGGAGATTCGTTGTTCTGTAGTAATGACATTAAACTTCTTGGTGATTTTTCAACAAGTTTAAAAAAGTCTAATGTAGTAGTAGTACTAGAAGAGTCTGATTTTTCAGAAATTTGAGAAAAAATTAGTGATTTATTGGATCTCTTAAAATTGTCCCAATCTTTTTCAAGATTGATTAACTGTTGGTAAAGTGCTCTGTTTGATCTTTTCATTATGGTGATTTTTGCTTTTTTCAGTTTTGAGACAATTTTTTGCTTTTGGATTGTGGGGTTTCTATAGTTTAAACTTTGAAAAAGTTGGAAAAGTTAGTTTTTTTTTTCTTCAAAGAAAGAAGGATTGTCTGTTGTAAACTGTATGAGATTAAATAGGGATTTTTAAAACTAATCATCTCCTCTTATGGTTTTTGAAATTTGATTTTGTGATAAGTTTTAGCGGTCTTATTCGAACTAATAGCCTTCGGTAATTTTCTAACGCAAACGAATAGATAAGTGCACTTTTGATCTATGTGGCTCCGACTTATTAAAAAAATGGTGAGGTGATGTCATTTACATGAACTCAATAAACTCAATAATTTTTATCCATACTCTAGACATATGCTAAAAATCTACTAAATATCTAAAATTATTTGTTTGTGAATTCAATTATTATTGCTTATTAACGTGGGGTCGTAATTGAAACTCGTAAACTCTAAATACGTGTTAAATTCTTCAAAAGTTATAGTCCATTTTCGAAGAATATGACATGAATACTGCAAAATATTTTTAAAAGTATGAACATCATAGCGCTTTTAAGTGTGTTACCTGAGTCAAACATGATTTCATTGTAAGTTGAAGCACATAAACATTGTTTGAATACGTTTTTCATCTTTTATCTTTCTCGGTTACTCTTGTTTTCTAATCGTACAACAGACGTTGATTTAAGATTTAAAATTTAAAATTTATGAGTTTGAATTTTGAAAATTTATTATAGTTCATTTGATTCCTAAGTAGAAATCAATTGTGTCTACATATTTACTAAGTTTTTAATACATAAATAACGAAATTAATTATGTCTACATATTTACTAAGTTTTTAAAACATAAATAAAGTTCAAATTTAAACTACTAAGTTCCAATGAACTGGTATGCAATTTTTATTAGGGCTATTCAAAATCGAAATAAAACCGATACGCTGGATCAATTTTTTTTATTGATTTATGAGTAATAGCTTATTGGTTTAGTGATTTTGATAACGATTTTAATTTTTTTTGTTATCAGGTTATCAATTTAATGGTTTGAGTTTTTTTTAACGGATTTATTGATAACTTGATAGTAAATTAAATAAATATAGGAAAAACTACATAATTAGACATACTTAACTACCATATATACATATTTTACCTATAGTTTAAAAATATTACTTATAATATCACTTTTTAATAATTATACCATATATTATAAAAAGTTAAATTAGATACACAAATTTCTTAAATATGATATAGAATAATTATCTTAAAATTTAAATTCCTTAATTAAATAGAGACATTACCAATTTAACCTCCCTGAATCTCCTCTGCCAACAATAACTCTCCCCCACCTCCAACGTCCTCCACCATATTTTCTCTCTTTCTTCATCCTCTCAACTCATAATTTCTTCAGAATATCTATCAAAAATGATTTTTGTTTCATTAGCAAATATCTTTCTCTCTCATCCACTTCCCCCAATTTCCTCCACCAACAATATATGCCTCCCACCCCACGTTAAAATTGCACATCCCTCTCTAAAATTAAACAGAAAAATAAAATGGTGATGGTAGTAAAAATGGAGGAAAGAGAAGACAAATTATAAGTAGTATGGTTTGCAGCAGGAGTGGTTGCTTTAACCTTTTCATTCAAAAAAGAGTATGAAAAAGTTTTGTAATGAGATGGTAAGTCGTATGTTTCATTCAGTTTATCTGAGATGATTCTGTCATGTATCTAGCAAGAATATTTGATGTATCTTGTTTATTTATTAAATGTATATGTATTTTCTATTAAATATATATGAGTTGTTTTCTGTCATGTATTTGAGCATGTTATTCTATGTATATGAGATTTTTCTGTCGTGATCTAGTGTGTTTTCTTTTGTGTATCTGAGATGGTTCTGTCATGTATCTAGTCATACGTCAACGAGATTGTTGTAGATTACATTGTCATGAAATTACGGCAATCACAAATTTATTGGATACATACTTCAGATACATAAATAAATTTCGAATACATGTATCTGCTATATGCTACATGTAATTGATGTATAATTAATACATCTAAGTCCCTAAGTATGTATCATATACACATATATAACATATATACCTAATGAAATGTATCTAAGGAAATTAGATGCATGAATCAGATACATACTTCAAATACATTAGTAAAAGGCATGTATCCTAATTCAGTTAATTAATGCAAATTCAAATTTCTGTAAATAATTTTTTTCACTTTTTTGTTGCTAAATTTTTTTTGGAAGAAATTAAAATATTTTTGAATTTTCAGAAGTTGTTAGACAAGATATATTTAAAATCTATTAAATGAGTGATTTCCTCCTTAAATTAAGCATTTTAGTTGAAATCCTTAATTAAACATGTATCCTGCTTTGTTAATTCCTCGGATACATGTATCCGTCGAATTAAGATACATGTATTCAACCAACGAAATGTGGTAGAGGAAGTAATATTCAAAACTACCGTGAATACTTGTAATTAGAACCTAAACTAGTAGAATTTATGTTGTTTACCCATATTTTTATTGGCATTTTATAACCAAGATATATGTATCATTATTAATTTTTAAAAATGTTAAATGCACCAGTTGAAAATATATTTTATGTGTACATTTATTAAATACTTCAATTATACACTTTTTATACTATATATATATATATATATAGTATATAGTATATATTTTAAACTGGTGCATTTCACATTTTTAAAAATTAATAATGATAAATATATCTTGGTTATAAAATGCCAATAAAAATCTTATGATCAGCTCTTGGTTATATATGTATTTTCATATTCAGTTTTCACACAAAATATATACACATTATATACATTTTTTAGTATTACACTTTCCATATACATTTTTCATACACAAATTATCTATATTGTTATTTGGACTATAACTTGTTACTTTATTTGGACATATAACTTGTCTCTAGGTCGTACACCACAAATATAAGGGTGTTAAAAGGACGGATTTGGCCACATTCAGATAAATTCACTTGTCTACCCCCACAACTCAAACAAGGAAAAACAAAGGAACAGGTATGAAAATTCAAGTAGAAAATAACTGAGAAGAGGAAATATGAATTGGAAAAAATAAAATATAAAAAGATTAACATGTCACTAAAAAATATAAGAACCCTCTAACATTAAAAAATCTCAAAGCAGTCAAAATTGTAATGAATCGGAATAAGATGATTTGGATGGTGGGGACTAATGAGGATTTATATAGATTAATTACCTAATAACTTATATAGGATTGAATTAGAGTTATTAAAAGCTATATAAGTAGGTGTGACAAAGATTTAAATAGTAACATGAAATCTGTGTGAATATATTAGAGAAAGGAAAAGTAGGGAAGTGGACTACAAGAGAATCAAATGTTCGGGCGATGACCAATCAACTGAACTATTAAGATTCTTCTGCTTGTCTATGTTCATTTTCTTGCTCCAACTTTAATTTATACTATTTTTCTATAGGTTCATTTAACTTGCCCATCATATATATTACATGCCTTAGGAGTCTTCCCTTTTTTTTTCATCACTCACGCTCCTTCAAGCTTTATTAAGAAATCATTATTGCAGATACTATATTCTCATTCCTTGGGTTCTATTTGAAGGACCGCCTAATTTATTCGCATTTCTTGCTTTTGTGAGTGGCCTTTTTTTTTTTGTGTGTGCATGTCATTACCAGCTACAGAACTCATGTTGTTTTGTTTGTTGTGCTACCTAAGATTCTTTTTGTGACTACTAAGATTAATTCTCTAGGTAAATTGACTTAGACAAAGGCCGACAACAACGTTTCAAGGCCCTTTTGCCTGTTTTCGATACAAAATTTTCCCAAAAAGAAAAATTCATTATCTATCTAAGTGAACCAAATCAAGCTGAGAACGAAATGAGGAAGGTGATTACTGGCTAGTAGGTACAGGTTCAGTTGCACTTTTGCCTCTATTTTGTGCTGCTAAATAACTTTTTTTGTGACTCACAAATTTATATTTTCGCATTGTAATATTTCACAAAGTTATGTCCCAAGCCCTTAATAGAAAACGCACGTTTGAGCTCTTTGTAAAAAAATAAAATTCATCACATCCTTCATTTCTACTGCATGGGATTTAATTGTAAATGTTAGTGCTTCATACCAAAGTTGGCTCAAACCCGAGAATTCTGATTAAAGATAACCTCATTAATTATTGCACCACATCCTTTGGTGGTCCTAAAACCTTTCTTAACTTGTATGTTAAATGCATCTCTTACAAACTTATGGATGAGCTAGCTAGGGTTTTCACAGTCATGTTAAAATTGGGCCCAAAACAAGGAACAAAGAAGTAGATAGTTGTTTTGCCATGTCCAAGAAGCAAAAATCTCTTTTTGGTGAAACTGTTATGGCTCGTTTGCTTATATGCAAATAATTTTGATATAAAATTCTGTATTGTTTTCTACTTCATTTTGCTGCATTATATTTTAATTTTCTGTATAATTATTGTTTGGCTCAGGCATGCACATAAGCCTCAGCAGATTTGTGCACTAAAATGAATCTAATAGCAATTTTTCGGACACCCCATAATTAACTATATATGAAAATGAACAAGGTTGGACATCAAAAATAAACGATTTGTGGTTCTTAATCAATAAAGTTATGTATAAACAGGGTTGGAATAGGGCGGGAGTGTCAAGGAACACCGGCCGAATTTTAAATTTTGAACTTTATGGGTTCAGAATTTCAGGTCAATAACCTCAAGTACTGTTAGCTAGCTATTGATTATTAAATTTAATTTTGTATATATTTAATAAATTCTTTAACATGGTAAAGAAATGAATTTTAGGCTTAAAACAATCAAAAAATTAGTTCAAGAGTTGACGATTTTTTGCGAGGGTTGAAATGTCTATGTTAGCCTCCCCTTCCCTCCTTTTGTGAAGGATATGTTTTATCCTTGTGTTGTATTTGGAAGTATAAAGCCAAAAACCCCTTCTTGTATTTGCCTCTTGATATATAATTCCCAGATAGTCTGGGACAAAAAAAGAATTAAAAAGTTGAGGATTGTTCAACCTAGATCACCCATCCCATAATTGTCTGATATGGGAATTCTCTTCATAACACGCCTGGGGATAGATATCTAGAGTGTGGATAATTTTAATATCCCAACATAGTGAACGGGAATTTTTGAGACGAGTCATGCTCTTATATCAGCTAATAAAATAAATTTTGGGCCTAATTCAACTCCAAAAATTAGTTCAAGAAGCTAGAATTGTCTAATTCATATAAAAAGACCACATATCACATAATGAACCGCTACTGGACTTCTTCAACAACCGTAAATATAAAATATGAGTCAAAACAATTGGATTCTGCAAACTCATAAACAAAGCTTACCTGTGCTCCTGCTGAGGAGGAAGGTGAAGTTAAAAAGCATACTTGAATTCAATTTTAGACAGAAAACTAAGCAAGCAGAGATTAATATACGTATCATCACCATCTTTTATACGTACCAAGATATATATGGCCATAGGGTAGAAGATGATCGTTCAATGAAACAGTCTTTGAACTCTTTTTCGAATGAAATTAATTCTTATAATATCCTAGATGAATATAGTTAATTAATTGACGAGAAGATTATAGGACAACGAGACCAAAAGATGTGCCAAGACTTGAATTTGAACTCTTAACTAGCTGAACAACAAAAAAGTTTATCATATTATTAGTCCCACAAGAAAAATGAAATCAATTACTCATATAGTGATATTTTATTTTATTTTTATTTTTATGTAAGCTCATTCTTTTTTTTAATGGTTATTTTCTATACTTATGTTGTAATTGAACTTTTTGGTTAAATTCAACACCGCCATAAGGCTGGAAAAAATTAAAGAATTGACACTCTCATTTCTCCCGAATATGTTGCTTAATGAACTCCATCATAGTTTTATTAAAAAAAGCATAGGCTATGTGCACATGAAGTTCTTTCACAAAAGAAAAACACACTTAAAAAGTACAAATGTATGTTACATTTACCAACAGATACAGGCCGGAAACGTTCTTCTGCTCGGCCGAGTAAGCACAAAATAAAGAAGGAACTTTGTCCGCTTCGAATTTCCTTGCCCTAGCTTTCCCACAGCTTTCCATAAAATTGCAAGTCTGTAACTAATTGATGCTGCAGAGAAATAAAAAAAAAAATTCAAAAAAAATCAGAAGCTGATAAGAATATATATATAAAAATAGAAATCTACTGGATTTAATTATTGAAGCCCTAATAAACAAAGTCTGAAACCCTCACCTCATTGGAAATTCCAGCATATTGTTCATGAGAGCTGAAGATTGTAAATGGATTCCAATTTCCATTAACCAAAAAATTACTTTCATCAACACTGTTCTTCTCATGATGGAAGGTGTGTTGTTCATGTGTTCCAGGTTCTTCACAAGTTCTATTAGCCGGCCTCCGAGATCCTGAAGGGTTCAAATCATGAGCTGGGGCTTTGGATTTTCCAATTTGGCTCATTTTCTTTGTTTTTGTTCTCTCTCTAGCCCTGGCTCTTGCTTGATTCCTTGATTCCTTTGTAAGAGGTTCAAACGCAGCTCTACGAGCTGTGTTAACCGCCTTCTTCTTTTTCTCCTTCTCATCTTTAGCAGTTTCCTTGTTTTTGTCATTAGAGGAAGTTTCATCAGTTCCTGATATAACTTCACATGACTCAGAAATAGAATTAGATGCACAAATTGCACCAATTCCAGTAGTAGTAGTGGGGGTATTGCAGCTAGTTTGCTGAGGAACCTGAGCATCATTGCCTTTAACGGCGACGAGCTCTTCAATTGCGGAATCCGATTGAGTAAGCAACCATTCTACAGTTTTGCTGGCCTTATCGAATCCCAATAAGTCCTGCAAACGGAAAAACTTGCGAGCAGCATCAAGTGAAAGTCTCATCCTTCGATCTCTTGGACCACGAGCGGTGTTGATCTTGCTGTGTCGATCCTTATTGGAAGATCTCTTATTATTTTTTGAGATCCGTCCACTAATAATACTAATTCTGCTACTCATAACATCATCTCCTTTGTTTCCGCCTTGGCCTTCTTCCATTCCTTCTAGTACGTGATTGCAATTTGAAGGCTTAGTAACAGTCTCAGTGCAGCTGTCAGCTAAGATGTGAGGACTCAAGTCATCTATCAAGAGAACTTGTTGCTGTTGTTGAAAATAATATTGGTCATCATGATTAAAGTTTTGAAAGTATAGTTCGTGTTCATATTGCATACAAGGAGAAGATGGAATATTTTGGCATATTAAAGAAGACAAAATTGGGCTGTAGTTGCAGTTATTGTTGCTTGGAGGATACATTTGCGCAGTAGCTGTAGCTTGAGATGGTCTAAGTGGTGGGTCTAGATCTTGAGAAAGACGGTATAAACACAGCTAAAACCTCTTTTGATTTTGCTGCTAATTAAGCAAGCTAGCTGCAATAAGAAGAAAATTAAACAAATGTAGATTTATTTTCTACCTAGCTAGCTAGTACTATATCTTGTTCAGAATTATCATGATTGACCCAAATGGTGATGAAAACAGTAGTACTATATCTTGTTCTTTTCTTTTTTTTGCTTGAGTATGACAGCACTTGATACAATGTATTTGTGTGGTTTTTGGTATATATGATAAGTACTTGTGCTAACTATGAATATATAATATATTCTAGCTGTGTGAGTGAGAGTGTGTGTGCACCCGTCAAAGCATCAAGCTACAGGCATGGTGCTATTATTGTGAAAGAGAGATAAAGGAAGAAGAATATAGGGGAAGGGGAAAGGAAGGAAGAATTGCGTCCATGTCTATTAAAGAAAAAGTAATTGGAAAAGGAAAGGAAATTTGACAAAGATGGGGATAGGAAGGAAGCAGCTAGTGGTACGTAGCGGTATTCTTGGAAGTGAATGGATATGAACAACTTGTTACCGTGCCCCTTCACGTGATATCACCTGACACACACACTGAAAAACCACTCTCTCTCTCTAACCTCCTTTCCACAACTCTAGCTAGACCCATCCCCCCCCCCTACCCCCTTAAATAGATATAATGTGGTATCTTAATTAGATATACCACACTATCGTATAGCGGATGGTAATATTTATTTTTTAAACAAACGTCTTGCGTTTCAATTTCTGGGTATGAAAAGATCATTGGTAGGAACCGTTTAGCCTAATTTGAATCAATTGAACTTCAATGTGGATATCAAACGTTGGATGCAAAATTCAAAAAAAAAAAGAGATATAAAATATTCTACCCTTATCCAGAGATTTTAGATTAAAAGTCATATGTTACGACAAGAGTTTGAAATGTGGCATATCAAAAATATATTTAAATTTAATTAGTCAAGTAAAAAAATGCTTTTAAGATTGATGAAACTACTGATTTATACCAAATTGAGGTATGTTTTTTATAGTTGTTAAAAAGAAAGGCTAGGTCGCAAAATTAAAGCATCATCATTTTTCTGTCAAAGTCGTCGATCATAATCAATAAGTAAATTTAAATAACAGCTTGCATGGTACCTTTCTGCTCTTGAATCTCACCTGTAAAGGAGAGGGGAATAATGGCTACTGCGTTTGAAACTACACGTGCTTTTGTCTAACCTGGATAACGACAATTCTCTTTTTATTTCAGTTGAGTAATAACATAAACCCCAGAAATTCAATGAATATGAAACCTAGACTAAATTGTGAGGAGCTAAGATTCTTATTAAAAAAAAATTAATATTTTCTTCGTCTCAATAATGTAAAGAAGAATATTCGTCTCAATGTCTCAATTTATGAATAGATATTTCACTATAAAAAAAGTGTGAATTACATGAAAATTTTCTTGGGATTAGTATAAAAATTTGTATGAAACTTCTTTTTTTGCAAATTTTCATACTAATTCCTAGAAAAATTCTCATGTAATTCACACTTTTCTTGGTAGCGTTTAATTCTACACAATCCCACTTAGAAAATTGTCACCGGTCGGACTATACTGACCTGTGATTCATTGGGATTTGACCTTGATCCCTACCGGCCATGGCAAATAGTAACAACAAGGAAGGAGGGGATGGATCATGTACCTAACCTCTAAAAGGCCAAGAACAGAAGCTAGCCTTTTATTAAAAGACTTTTGAAATTTATGATCTAAATTTATAAATATTTGTGTGATTTCAAACCAATCTTGGTAAAAAAAAAAAAAAAACTTTTATTTTTTTAAAATTAACTAAAAAAAAATGTATCACATAAATTTATATAACCCATTGCATATCTAGCTCCGCGCCCTCACTAGGGAGTGATGAAGGTCTGAATTGCCCTTTGAGAAGAATGCAACTTTTGACCTTAGAGCATGTCACTTTCACTAAAAAGAGAACCCTATCTCTTCCCCCAACTCACCCACCTACCTTTTTTCTCCATTCATCCGTACTATCTCTTCCCATCAACTACATGACTACTTTGGCCCCAACTCTATATGTTAGTATTGTGAAGTGAGAGATCAGTGACAGAGATGGTTTTGCCTCAATTGCTTTTAGATGTACAGTATACTATATTCTCCAATACCAGCCATCCTCACCTGCCCACGCAACTTTAATTAGCAGTAGATCACAACGTTGATAAAATTAGTAAATTCAGTACTCCCTCCGTCCCATTTTATGTGGCAATATTTGATCGGGTACGGAGTTTAATAAATAAATAAAGACTTTGAAATATTTACCAAATTGCCCTTTATAAATAGACTCATTTTTCTCTCTCCTCATAAATATATTGGAGTACTATCTTTAATATTAAGTGGGACCAACATGGGTAAAAGAAAAATTGTACCTTTAAATACTTATCATATAAGGAAATGTGACATTCTTTTTGGGACTGACCAAAAAGGAAATGATGCCACATAAAATGAAACGGAGGGAGTATTTGAACTTTATGACTCCTCTACACATATATACAAAGTTTAAACTAAAATTAGTAGATTTAATCAAACTCGTAGCTTCTATTGTGCATCCGCCCTTATTTGCAGGTTTGCGAGAACCAAATATATAAATATAGTATACTCCTTTCGTTTTAAAAAGAATGACTCTTTTCTTTTTTTGGCAATACTTTAGCTTCAATTTTTCATGTGACGTGTTTAGGACCACAAGATTAAAAGGCATTTTGATACATTTGACACAACTTTAATTTAGAACCACAAAATTAAAAAGTTTTCTTTCTTTTGTTAAACTCCATTCCAAGTCAAACTAAACCATTCTTTTTTAAACGGATGGAGTATTAGAATTCACAACATTAATATTTAAATTCTCTGGATCGGCAACCTAACAGCACGCACTACTAGAAATAAAGGTTTCTCCCATCCATGTCAGTAAAAAATTTGTGCTATAAAACATGATTTTCCCACTGAATTACTTTACTGAGAAAATGCATGATGAAAAAACATATTCTTACTAAAATAATGAAAATCTTCCTAATTTTTTCATATGAAAACATTGGGTTTTTTTATTTCTTTCCTACCGATTCAATCAAAATATTTATAGGAATAGCCATTGAACCATTCGCAGTTTTTTTGTTCATCAATTTGCTTTGTGCTTGTACTTGTCAAAGATGTTTACAAGTCGTCCTTTGAAACCCTAACCTATGAGTCCTTTCTCAAATGGTGAAAGTCCTTTTCCACAAGTGTAAGAGTCCGTTTGGATTGATTTAAAAGTCGGTCAAACCTACTTTTAAATCAATTTTTGATTTTCGGAAGTGTTTGATAAATATAAAAAATAACTTTAAATAAGTTAAAAATGACTTAAAATAAGTTACAAAGTGTTTGACAAGGTAAAAAATGACTTAAAATAAGTCAGAAATCAAAAATAGGTCTCTCCTACTTTTTATTTTTTGACTTAAAAATCATTTCAGTTTGACTTTTTATTTTTGACTTAAAAACTATTTTTTTAAGCCAATCCAAACGAGCTCTAAGAATCCATTTAGCACGGCATGAACTCTTTTTTTTTTGGTTTCCCATCTGGTGTCCGAAATCCACATTGGAGTTTCGACTAAATTCGAATCGCGCACTGCAGGATCCATTCGGGGGTGGGGCTCCTAACATGATTTTCTCCATATTCAGGGCTCGAACCCGAGACCTCTGATTAAGGATGAAACACTCTTACCAGTGGACCACAACCATGTTAACTCTACTTTCCATATACATGCCGCATTTGTAAACACTTCTATCACTTTTCACACAAGCCCAAAATAGGGCAGACAGGGGGAAGGGTTTTTATTTGTCCAATTTTATAGTTTGGAGTATATGTGTATTGATCAGCAGTTATAGGACCACAGAAAACGTGGGTTATTGTTCAGAATTTGAGATAACTATGAACAAAAAAATGAGGAAGATGAAATGCACTGGCGTGACAATGAGAGCCTATGAATTAGGGGTGTATAAAATCGAATCAAATAGTAAATCGAGTCAAATCAAAAAAAAAAATTGACTAGTGATTTGGTATTGGAAAAAAAACTCGATTATATTTGGGTTGGTTTGGTTTTAACTAAAAAAAATCAATCCGAGACCAAACCAACCCGACATTATATATGTAATTTTAAAATTTTATTTTATACATAAAAATATATACTTTGATATAATTTTAAAATATTTCTTATACTATTTCATAGTTTTTATCTTTTAATATATTATTTCAAGTTTAAAACTTAAAATTCGAAATGGTCCAATAAAGATTATAGTTCATAGATGTTGATAATTATAATAAAACTTAAATCAAAATCAAATTAATACTAATGCAAAAAGAAAAT
>JAJOOO010018559.1:0-20201 GCA_029582685.1 Solanum piurae | reverse complement strand
TCTGTGCTAATATAGATTTATGACAAACTCCTGCAATTATATTTTGCTCAAGTCTCTTTTGTCTATGTTCTAATTCTTGTGTTTTAGTAGTTATAATTTCTTCTAGGTTTTGTCTATTCATCTTTTCTTTAAGTATTTTATGTATTTATATTCTAATTTTGATATAGTGTCTATTAACTGATTTAATTCATCTTGATTAGTTTGCGTAAAATTAAGTAGCTTGTATTCTGGATATAGTATTTTTAATTTTCTTTCTATCTTTCTGAATTTTTTATTATCTTTCTTTTTCAGATTTCTTTCATCCATAGCTCTGATACCATTTTTTGGGGGTGCGGAATTCATGGTAAAATATAATAATATCGGTCACTTACAAATGTTTTTACTTTGTTTTAAGACTTAAGTTTTGAGTTCAATAAAGAGTAAAGTTCAAGTTCATTTCTTCTAAAGTACATGAGGACTATGTATTCCCAAAAGAGTTTAAAATATTTTCACATTTAAATAAGAATGGAAAACTGAGATTTTCAAAAGAGCCTTTGAGCTAGTTTTTCAGTAAAGAGACTTTGAGCTAGTTTTTAGTTAAAGAGTAAATGCTTTCACAATAAAGCAAGAGAGGAAACCTTGATTTCCAAGATAGCCTTTGAGCTAAGTTTTTGAGCAATTATGTCAAATCACATAAAGAAGTATGTTTTTAAAACATAAAGAGCTAGTATATTTTGGGAGTAGTATTGAGCACCAATATGGAGGAGAGTTCAGATAACTTACAGCCCGCATAAACCATGTAGTCATCATGGGTAGAAAAGGGTCATACTTTTTAGATGAATCATTTTCGCATAGACTAGTCGATCCACTTAGTAGTTCAGGTCTTATGCCCTTGGCAGGGTATAGGATGTGCTTGCAGCGTGAGGTAGATCGTTGTATCATCACAATAGCTTTTATGTGATGGTTGTCGATTAGAGAAACTCCCACAGTAGTACTTTGTGTTTTAATATACATCAGTTACTTTGTATATTTATATACATCTCAGAGTTATTTGTATCTTTGCATACACACAAAGTTGACATCATGTTTTAAACAATTTTTCTTTATATTGCACTTGTTTTTAAATTGCCTTATATGGAAATGAGTTCAGTTAAGTTGAGTTGAGTTGAGTTGAGCCAGGTAAGTTCTTCAGTTTATTTCAGATTCTTTTCAAGCTTATGTTTATGGTTTAGAATTCCATTTACATGCTCGTACATTCCACGTACTGAGCATTTGGCCTGCACCTTTTCATGATGCAGACACAGGTATTGGGAATCATCAACAGGAGATTCGTTGATGCATTCGGGAGTTCGAGTTAGCTATGGTAAGCCTCTTTGTTTCCGGAGGATTTCATTTACTTTTCAGTCTAGTCCGGATGTCGTGGGTCTTGTCACGACTTCCATCTTTATAAGTTAGATGCTTCATAAATAGTTAGTATAGTTGAGAAGTCTGTATTATTCATTTATTTTATTAAATGTTTTAAAGACTTAAGTTGCCTATTTTGGGGGGAGTTGAATATATTATGTTATTCAGAGTTTTCTTTTGAGTTAAAGCTTTGTATTTAAGTTTCATGAAATTTTATTCAGTTTTTAAGCTTCGTATGCTTGAATCAGTTTTCCGCTTGTAGTCAGCCAGGATGAGGGTTCGCTTGGGGACCAGCAATGGTTCTCGAGTGGCAGCCACGTCCAGGGTACAGGCTCGGGTCATGACAGTGTTGGAGAACTTCCTCTCCAACCCACAATATTTTTTATCTTGGTTGTGTTGGAGCACTTCTATCCAACTTCTAAGGATGATGTCCTTCCCACCAATGCCTTTTCTTTTTCGTTGTTTTTTATGGTGTTGGAGGACTCTCTCTCCAACTCTCGTTGACCCCCTTCCCATCAACTTCTTTTCTTTTTGTGCTTTTTTTGTTTTTTTGTATTGGAGCACTCTCTCCAACTCTCGTTGATGTCCTTTCAACCAACTCATTTTCTTTTTGTTTTCTTTTTTATTTTTGGTGTTGGAGTACTCTATCGCTAACTCTAGTGGATGCCCTTCCCATCAACTTTTATTTTTTTACTTTCTTGTGTTTGGTAGCACTTCTTTAAATCTACAATAGTGTTGTGAGTCTTTGTTCTTTTCATGTTTTTCATGCATATATAATTCGTCTAGCCTTTGTCAACATAATTATTGGCAAGATGGGCGGCATATATGGGTCATAACCACTCGCCGACAATAGAATTTCTAGGATGTTCTACTAGGATCGTAGAAGCTCTGATACCAATTTGAAGAAAAATATTTTATTTATAAACTCTTGTATTTTTTGTATATTTCTGTGTATTCAGTATTTTCTATATCTTAAAAATAACAAGTAACATCCGTATTTTTAAAAGTAAAAACCAAATTAAACTAGGACTAGGAATCCCTCTAACTAACTAATTCTAATTAAACATATATAAGAAATACCATAAATAACAAATCCTAATCAATTAAGGATTCCTACTCCATCTTTGAATTAATATTCGCAACACAAACGATGAATCATAAGGTTTGAATATTGGATATAATTAGAAGATAGCAAGAAGGGGGGGGGGACTAGAACTACCCTGAGTATGTTATTGTGGGGATATATCATGGAGAGATATGAAGTTTAGCAATGGCATCAATTTTAAGTTGACAGTGAAATAGTTCAGATTCTCGAAGGATAGGTAGCGTGATGATGATGTTGTGAGAATTTATTTACGCACTTTTGAAAATATTTTGGCCAAAAGGATATGATGACTCATCAGGTTTACACGACAGGACATAAAATTAAGTATTAATTGGGATTTGAAGTTGAGAAAGAGCCACAAGATTGGGTGAGAAAGATTCCGAACCATGATGACTTTTTCTTTGTAAACAAATCTTCGCATAGTTGGAAGAAGGCACTCAGGGAACGGAAGGGGGTGTTGGACTTATGCACTCCTTAATTCTTCTAAGGAACACATATGAACGGCAAGTTCCTTATTGGGATTTGAAGTTGAAAAAGAGCCACAAGATTTGGTGAGAAAAATTTCGAACCTTGATGACTTTTTTTTGTAAACAAATCTTCGCACAGTTGGAAGAAGGCACTCAGGGAAGGGAAGGGGGTGTTGGACTTATGCACTCCTTAATTCTTCTAAGGAACACATATGAACGGCTAGTTCCTTTATTTGTAGTTCAAAGTTAGGTATTAACATCAAACAATACTTCAGTAATATTTAGCTTAATAATTATTAGTTCATAACTTCAAACTACAAAATATTACAACCTTATGTAACCTAAGAAATTATAAACTCTAATTCCTTAACTCAACAAAAAAAACCACGGCTTATGTTCCCCAACCAAAAGATCAAAACTACACTAGACAATTCTAAGTAACTTAAAATGAAAACTTAACAAAAGACCCAAACAAAATAGAATAAACTCTTCCATTGTGTTCTTCGCAACAACTAAAATCGTCAATCAAGAACTCTCTCAACACGTAATTGGGTTCTGCTTGTATCTCTCTATATGTAAGTACGCAGGTTTCTTTAGAGAACACCCTACCCTATTTATAGACCCAAAGATCTTCCCTTCTTTGACTTTAACTCAAATAACTTTGTAGTGCCTCCTACTTCTTGTATGACTTGGAATCATACGAAAAGTTTGGTTATTCATTATACGTGCTTCCCATTCCTTGTAGAATTTAAAATCATTATACAATACAGTTATTGCACAAATCAGACCACATCATTCAGTGCTTTTAGGATTATTATTCTTGAATGGAAAACTTCTTTGTTTAGTAAAACTAGTTTGAAGAACTTGTTCCTCGTAGGTGATCAGTGATGTTATTTGTAGTCTTAATTATTTGACAAACCTCAAGACCTTGTAAAGGGACCTAATCCCTATGTCAATGTACACACAAATGCCAGGCTGTAAAAAGTACAATTGGTTGGTGCACAGTCTCCAATTGTGGCAAAAACCTCGGCCAATAGCGTGGCCTCGAAGGTTACGTCAATTCTTCATACAAAGATTATGTCCAATAGACACAACCTTAGTTTTTTCAACTTGAAAACTCTCAAGAACTCTTGCAAAGGCTAACACTCAAGAAGTATCATCCTCAAGACCAAGATGGACCTGATAGAGCTGGAAGTTGTCTAAGACAAATATGGTTCATGCAAAATTATGGACGTGAACAGCTCGATACAAGGTTTTCAATAACCATAGATAGATCTCAATACCTGGAACTCAAGAACTTCACTAATACTACTCATTTCGAGAATGCTCAACTCAGAGGGTTAATACGGAATTATGAGCATGAACTACTCAACTCAAGCAATCAAATATACTTCTCATCTCAAGACTGTTCCACTTATAGGGTTCATGCGGAATTATGGGCATGAACAATTCAACTCAAGGACTTCATGGGTAACGTGTAATAGTCCCATAATTAGGAATATAATCTCAAAGGGGATTAGGAACTCAATACTCAAGACCTAGAACTTGAAGATACTACTCCTCTCAATGATACTCAATTTATGAAGTCCATGCGGAATGTATGAGCATGAACGAATAAACTCAAGGGTCTACATAACTACATGGAACTTATGTATACGACTCTTCTCATTCTCTTAGTTACTTCCTCAAAACTTAGTTCTAATCGATAGTTGATCTCAAGGATTCACAATTGAACTCAAAGGCTTTCTTGAACTCTACTCTTAACTCTCTCTTGAATGTGAATTATGAATTCAAGAATTATTCTTCATGGTATGAGGGATCTTGTAATGATAAAGTAGACTCATGAATACATTCTCCTCACTTGCTCGAGTTTTGAAACAAGTTATTAGAAATTGTAGAAGACTCCTAAAATGGACTTAAATGACCTTCTTAGAATGTTCGAAAGAATTCTCAAAAACTTAACTCTTAACTCTACCTTGAACTTTAATTATGGATTCAAGGTACTGATTTGTGATAGAAAATATCTCATGATGTTTAGGATTTATTTTAGATAGCTAAACACGAGAAAAGATAAAAAATTCACTGCTTGGAAGTTAGTCCGCGACTCGGAGGGTAATTAAAATAATTGGTCGCCAAATAACTTTTGAGGCAGAGAGGTCCGTGACCTCTCCACGATGCAAAGACAAATTTATGAAATAGGGAGGCATGTCCGTGACGCGGATCCAAGTGCCAGATTTTCCCAACTTTTCTCTTCTTCCTCTTCTAACCCCAAATCGCCTAAATTCGATTCTTTGCTCAACTTTTCTTTAGATTCAGATAACCATCACATGTACAAAAGAATCTAACTCAAAACTACTCTGTAAATCAAAAAAATAATCTCAAGAACTCCTAATTCTCAGCCCAATTCAACAATGAAAGCAAATTCAAGAACACATATCGATACCATCATATTTTCAACTTTCTAGAACGAACTTAACACTGAAATTTACATGATTGGCGTGTGGGTGAACAAACCCACCACCATGGACACTTACACATCTGAAAGAACAATCTTCTTTAAGAACTTGAAGGAAAATCTTGAAAGATGAACCCTAGCCTTACCGTTTCTTGAGTCCCTTGAGCGTAGAATTTTTGGAGTGGATGAGAGGGTTTGATTTATTTAAAACTAGTTTTCTATACATTTAGGGAAATTTAGATGACCTCCTAAGGGTTTTTAGGACTAAAATATCCTTTAAGAAATAATTAAAATGAGTTGGGAGTCGGAATGATTTTTCACCAGGCAGTGAGGTCCGTATTAGCTCCGCGTCGCGGAGCCATCGCGGAGCTGCTGCCAGGTTTGCGCATCGCTAGTAAATCATTCATAACTATTTACTCAGAGTTCGGAATTGAGAAAACTTGGTGGCGTTGGAAAGAGGACTCGAAGAGCTTTAATTTAATATCTTTCAGCTCACCTAATACATCTTGTACTATAACTTATGGTCGTTTGAAGTTAACCCAAAACTTAAGAAAACATAAGAATAACTTGAATGCTTTTCTCTTTAGTTCTTCTTGGAACTCAAGGCGCTATATCTAGTGATCTCAATACTCAAGAAATTGTAAATTCCTTAAAAAAATCTCACTCACTACGAAGAACTGTTTAGGTCTTAGCTCAAAAAGTTTATAGGTGTTATCATTCATCCTCGAATGACGACTCGACTGGGTAGAGAATGAGGTTACTCTTACTAAAGTCTGAGTCTAATGGTATGCTCTTACTATATTCAAGCTTAACCCAAATCCTTAAGTTCGGATCATATACCTCTCTATAGGAAATCTCATCCCAAACTATTACTCACTACCACCATATTGGGCTCATATCAAGAACCACCAAATATTTAACAGTGCCACATTCAAGCTTAGTACTCGAAAAACTCCATGGACTCCTACTAATCAGCTCCTTAAGAAATTATCAACACTTGACTTGATTTATCCTCTTATCATCTCCCCCTTAGATCTGAAACTAACACTTGAAATCTATGGATCTATTACACATTAACAACTCAATTATGCTATCTAGGCACACATGGAAAAGCATAACTTAATTGGAACCTCATCTGGTAACATACCATCTAGGCACACCTCTTAATTCTCTTGTTACTCTTTTGACTTAGCCATACTTCACTGCCCTTATCTAAACGTTAGGGTCTCTCACTTGTACCACTCATATCTATTGCAGCTAATCACCTCTGTTCCTCACCTACTCTATGTCAAGTCTTCTAGATTAAATCTCAAGGCTAACATCATTACCCTAATGTTGCCATTCTTTAGATCATGACATTCATCTCAAATTCAAGCTTAATATTTATGAGTAAACCCGATTATCAATATGATTTCTCTCTTAGTATACTAACTTACAACTACTAGATACAAATTCAGAAACACTCATCCACTAGGACCTTATGACAAATAGTCAACCCTCACCTCTTAGTATTCATACTTACAATTTACTATCACATTTCCCTTCACAACTTGAGTATTATTCACTCATACACTGTATATCAATGCCTAATTAGTTCTATAACACTTTCAATATTATGGGCTCTCCCTCAAAATCATAAGCCTAGCTTAGATCTATCACCTCATGAATACTCCTGCTCTTCTGTTCAACGCTTACACCTGGTTATTACCTACAAAATGACACTTCATCACAAACTCCTTTCTAGCTACAATACACTCTACCTCCTATGATGGAATCTACACAACTCATCACTTCTTCGTCTACCCATAAGGGAAAACTCCTCATTACTAACTTACTACGTACTTGATTATAGTAACATAGTTTGTCAAAACACCAACTCCCTTACTTAGATTACTAAACCTCTACATACTTTCCTCTAACTCTGGGCTCTTTCACTACTACTGCTCAGGATCTCATAACTCATGCTAACTTTTCGGGTGAAAATACTACCCCAAGCTCTAAACATGCTTCCTCATTAGAATCTCAGCTAAAGCAAGACTTAAGAAAAAGAGTACAACTCTCTTTTAGCTTGAATGCACAATTCACATGATTATGGGTGCATTCCTCTGAAACTGAACACTTAACTTACTCTTGGGCTTCTCTCAAGCGCCTCTGGAGTCTCATGACTTTCTCCAGACTCTTGCTAAGAACAACTCATCCATAAAGATCTTTACACTTCACTTTTCAACCTCCTCTAGTATGATGGGTAGTCGAATGATTCTGAGAAACGCACGAGTAAGAATAAAATCTCTATGACATAGATCTATTGCATGATTAAGAGTATGAAAGAAGGGAAATTTTCCTTAAATGTCTGTAGTCCCTCGTTTATAAAAGTGGGTCCCTCATAACCATAAACAAGATCCTACTGACACGGCTTTATAGACACCCTAGGACACTTGAACACTATGCTCTGATAATAAGTTTGTCACGGCCCGAGCCTACTCTCTAGACGTGGCTGGCACTCAAGAACCATTGCTGGTCCTACAAGCGAATCCTCATCTTGGCTGACTACAAGCGGAAACCTGATTCAAGCATACAAACTTAAAAACTGAATAAAATTTCATGAAACTTAAATACAAAGCTTTAACTAAAAATAAAACTCTGAATAACATAATATATTCAACTCACCCCAAAATGGGAAACTTAAGTCTTTAAAACATTTAATAAAATAAATGAATAATACAGACTTCTCAACTATACGGACTATCTATGAAGCCTCTAACTGATAAAGATGGAAGTCGGAACAAGACCCACGACATCCTGACTAAATTGAAAAGTAAATGAAATTCTCCGGAAACAAGGAGGCTCACCATAGCTAACTCGAACTCCCAGATGTATCAACGAATCTACTATTGATGTTTACGAATACCTATGTCTACATCATGAGAAGATGCAAACGAAATGGCTCAGTACATGGAATGTACGAGCATGTAAGGGGAATTCTAAAACATAAACGTAAGCTTGAAAAGAATCTGAAGAACTTACCTGGCTCAACTCAACTCAACATAACTGAACTCATTTCCATATAAGGTAGTTTAAAAACAAGTGCAATATAAAGAAAAGTTGTTTAGAACATGATGTCAACTCTGTGTGTATGAAAAGATACAAATAACTCTGAGATGTATGTAAAAATACAAAGTAACTGATGTATATAAAAATACAAAGTACTGTTATGGGAGTTTCTCTAATCGACAACCATCACATAAGAGCTATTGTGATGATACAACGATCTACCTCACGCTGCCAGTGCATCCTATACCTTGCCAAGGGCATAAGACCTGAACTACTAAGTGGATCCACTAGTCTATGCGAAAAGGATTCATCTAAAAAGTATGACCCTTTTCTACCCATGATGGCTACATGGTTTATGGGGGCTGTGAGTTATCTGAACTCTCCCCCATATTGGTGCTCAATACGACTCACAAAATATACTAGCTCTATGTGTTTTAAAAGCATACTTCTTTCTGTGATTTAAGATAATTGCTCCAAAACTTCGCTCAAAGGATATCTTGGAAATCAAGGTTTCCTCTCTTGATTTATTGTGAAAGCATTTACTCTTTAACTAAAAACTAGCTCAAAGGCTCTTTACTGAAAAACTAGTACAAAGACTCTTTTGAAAATCTCAGTTTCCCATTCTTATTTAAATGTGAAAACATTTTAAACTCTTTTGGGAATACATAGTCCCCATATACTTTTGAAGATATGAACTTCAACTTTACTCTTTACTGTACTCGAAACTTAAGTCTTAAAACAAAGTTAAAACATTTGTAAAAGACTTCTTAAAATATGGTTCATGCCGAATTATGGACGTAAACGACTCGGTGCAAGGTTTTCAATAACCATAGATAGATCTCAATACCTGGAACTCAAGAACTTCACTAATACTACTCATTTAAAAAATTCTCAATTCAGAGGGTTCATGCGGAATTATGAGCATGAACTTCTCAACTCAAGGACTGAAATATACTTCTCATCTCAAGATTGTTCGACTTATAGGGTTCATGCGAAATTATGGGCATGAACAATTCAACTCAAGGACTTCATGGGTAACGTGTAATAGTCCCATAATTAGGAATATAATCTCAAAGGGGATTAGCAACTCAATACTCAAGACTTAGAACTTGAAGATACTACTCCTCTCAATGATACTCAATTTATGAAGTCCATGCGGAATGTATGAGCATGAACGACTCAACTTGAGGGTCTACATAAATACATGAAACTTATGTATACGACTCTTCTCATTCTCTTACTTACTTCCTCAAAACTTAGTTCACATCGATAGTTGATGTCAAGGATTCACCATTCAACTCAAAGGCTTTCTTGAACTCTACTCTTAACTCTCTCTTGAATGTGAATTATGAATTCAAGAGTTATGCTTCATGGTATGAAGGATCTTGTACTGATAAAGTAGACTCATGAATACATTCTCCTCACTCGTACTCACTTGCTCGAGTCTTGAAATAAGTTATTAGAAATTGTAGAAAACTCCTCCAAGGGACTTAAAGGACTTTCTTAGAATGTTTGAAAGCATTATCAAAAACATACCTCTTAACTCTACCTTGAACTTGAATTATGGATTCAAGGTTATGATTTGTGATAGGAAAGATCTCATGATGTTTAGGATTGATTTTAGATAGCTAAACATGAGAAAATATCAAAAATTCATTTCTTGGAAGTTAGTCCGCGACGCGGAGATGCATTAAAATAATTGGTCGCGAAATAACTTTTGAGGCAGAGAGGTCCGTGACCTCTCCGCGACGCAAAGACAACTTTATGAAATGGGGAGGCAAGCCCGCGACGCGGAGCCAAGTGCCAGATTTTCCCGACTTTTCTCTTCTTCCTTTTCTAACCCCAAATCGCCTAAATTCGGTTCTTTGCTCAAATTTTTTTAGATTCAGATAACCATCACATGTACACAAGAATCTAACTCACAACTACTCAATAAATCGAAACAATAATCTCAAGAACTCCTAAATCTCAGCCCAATTCAAGAATGAAATCAAATGCAAGAACGCATATCGATAACATCATATTTTCAACTTTCTAGAACGAACTTAACGCTGAAATTTACATGATTGCCGTGTGGATGAACAAACCCAACACTGTGGACACTTACACACCTGAAAGAACCATCTTCTTGAAGAACTTGAAGGAAAATCTTGAAAGATGAACCCTAGCCTTGGCGTTTCTTGAATCCCTTGAGCGTATAATTTTTGGAGTGGATGAGAGGGTTTGATTTATTTAAAACTAGTTTTCTACACATTTAGGGTAATTTAGATGACCTCCTAAGGGTTTTTAGGACTAAAATATCCTTTAAGAAATAATTAAAATGAGCTGGGAGTCGGAATTATTTTTCACCAGGCAGTGAGGTCCGTATTGGCTCCGCGTCGCGTCGCCATCGCGGAGTTGCTGCCAGGTTTGCGCGTCGTTAGTAAATCAGTCATAACTATTTACTCAGAGCTCGGAATTCAGCAAACTTGGTGGCTTTAGAAAGAGGACTCGAAGATCTTTAATTTTATATCATTGAGCTAACCTAACTCTTCTTGTACTAGAAGTTATGATCATTTAAAGTTAACCCAAAACTTAAGAAAACTTAAGAATAACTTGAATGCTTTTCTCTTTAGTTCTTCTTGGAACTCATGGTGCTACATCTAGTGAACCTAATACTCCAGAAATTTTAATTTTTTTGCAAAAATCTCACTAACTACGAAGAACAGTTCGGGTCTTAGCTCAAAAATATTCTGGGGTGTTACATCATCTCTCCCTTGGGATCATTCGTCCTCGAATGACGACTGGACTGGGTAGAGAATGAGGTTACTCTTACTAAGGTCTGAGTCTAGTGGTATGCTCTTACTATATTCAAGCTTAACCCAAATCCTTAATTTCGGATCATATACCTCTCTATAGGAAATCTCATCCCAAACTATTACTCTCTACCACCATATTAGGCTTATATCAAGAACCACCAAATATTTAACAGTGCCACATTCAAGATTAGTACTCTAAAAATTCCATGGACTCCTACTAATCAGCTGCTTAAGAAATTATCAACACTTGACTTGATTTCTCCTCTTATCATCTCCCCCTTAGGTCTGAAGCTAACACTTGAAATCTATGGACCTATTCCACATTAACAATTCAATTAGGCTATCTAGGCACACATGGAAAATCAAAACTTAATTGGAACCTCATCTAGTGACATACCATCTCGGCACACTTCTTTAATGCTATTGTTACTCTTATGACTTAGCCTCACTTCACTACTCTTATCTATATGTTAGGGTCTCTCACTTGTACCACTCATATCCATTGCAACTAATCACCTCAATTCCTCACCTACTCTATGGAAAGTCTGCTAGATTAAATCTCAAGACATACATCATCACCCTAATGTTTCCATTCTTTAGATCATGACATTCATTTAAAATTCAAGCTTAATATTTATGTGTAAACCCGAATATCTATATGATGGCTCGCTTACTATACTAACTTACAACTACTAAATACAAATTCAGAAACACTCCTCCGCTAGGACCTTATGACAAATAGTCAACCCTCACCTCTTACTATTCATACTTACAATTTACTATCACATTTCCCTTCACAACTTGAGTACTATTCACTCATTCACTATACATCAATGTCTAATTAGTTCTATAACACTTTGAATATTATGGGCTCTCCCTCAAAATCATAAGCCTAGCTTAGATCTATCACCTCATGAATACTCTTGCTCTTCTATTCAACACTTACACCTGGTCATTACCTACACAATGACACTTTATCACAAACTCCTTTCTAGTTACAACACACTCTACCTCCTATGATGGAATCTACACAACTCATCACTTCTTCGTCTACCCATAAGGGAAAACTCCTCATTACTAACTTACTAGGTACTTGACTATAGTAACATAACTTGTAAAAACAACAACTCCCTTACTTAGATTAGTAAACCTCTTCATACTTTCCTCTAACTCTGGGTTCTTTCACTACTACTACTCAGGATCTCATAAATCATGCTACCTTTTTGGTTGAAAATACTACCCAAGCTCTAAATATGCTTCCTCATAAGGATCTCAACAGAAACAAGACTTAAGGTAAATAGTACAACTCACTTTTAGCTTGAATGCACGATTCACATGATTACTGGTGCATTCCTCTGAAACTGAACGCTTAACTTACTCTTGGGCTTCTCTCAAGTCCCTATGGAGTCTCAAGACTCTTGCTAGGAACAATTCATCCATAAGGATTTTTACACTTCCTTTTCAACCACCTCTAGTATGATGGTTAGTCGAATGATTCTGAGAAACGCACGAGTAAGAATAAAATCTATATGATGTAGCTCTATTGCATTAAGAGTATGAAAGAAGGCAAACTTTTCTTAAATGTTCGTAGTCCCTCATTTATAGAAGTGGGGCCCTCATAACCATAAACAAGATCCTACTGACACGGATTCATAGACACCCTAGGACACTTGAACTCAGTGCTCTAATACCAAGTTTGTCACGACCCAAGACTACACCCTGGACGTGGCAGACACTCAAGAACCATTGGTGGTCCCCAATCGAAGCCTCATCCTGGCTGACTACAAGCGGAAAACTGATTCAAGCATAAAAACTTAAAAACTGAATAAAATTTCATGAAACTTAAATACAAAGCTTTAAATCAAAAGAAAACTTTGAATAACATAATATATTCAACTTGCCCCAAAATTCTTTAAAACATTTAATAAAATAAATGAATAATATAGACTTCTCAACTATACTGACTATCTATAAAGCCTCGAACTGATAAAGATGGAAGTCGGGACAAGACCCACGACATCCTGACTAAACTGAAAAGTAAATGAAATCCTTCGGAAATAAGGAGGCTCACCATAAGTAACTCGAACTCCCGGATGTATCAACAACTCTCCTATTGATGATTCTGAATACCTATGTCTGCATCAAGAAAGTATGCAATCCAAATGACTCAGTACGTGGAATGTACGAGCATGTAAGGGGAATTCTAAATCATAAACATAAGCTTGAAAAGAATCTGAAAGAAACTGAAGAACTTACCTGGCTCAACTCAACTCAACATATCTGCACTCATTTCCATATAAGGCAGTTTAAAAACAAATGCAATATAAAGAAAAGTTGTTGAAAAGATGATGTCAACTCTGTGTGTATGCAAAGATTCAAATAACTCTAAGATGTATGTAAAAATACAAAGTAACTGATGTATATAAAAATACAAAGCACTGTTGTGGGAGTTTCTCTAACCGACAACCATCACATAAAAGATATTGTGATGATACAACGATCTACCTCATGCTGCCAGTGCATCCTATACTTTGCAAAGGGAATAGGACCTGAACTACTAAGTAGATCCACTAGTCTATACGAAAAGGATTCATCTAAAAAGTATGACCCTTTTCTACCCATGATGGCTACATTGTTTATGGGGGTTGTGAGTTATCTGAGCTCTCCCCCATATCGGTGCTCAATACTACTCCCAAAATATACTAGCTCTTTATGTTTTAAAAACATACTTCTTTCTGTGATTTGATATAATTGGTCAAAAACATAGCTCAAAGGCTATCTTAGAAATTAAGGTTTCCTTTCTTGATTTACTGTGAAAGCATTTACTCTTTAACTAAAAACTAGCTCAAAGGCTCTGTACTGAAAAACTAGCTCGAAGACTCTTTTGAAAATATTTTAAACTATTTTGGGAATACATAGTCCCCATATACTTTTGAAGAAATGAATGTCAACTTTACTCTTTACTGAACTCAAGGACTCAAATATACTTCTCATCTCAAGACTGAATTTCAAGAATGCTCAACTCAGAGGGTTCATGCGGAATTATGAGCATGAACTACTCAATTCAAGGACTCAAATATACTTCTCATCTCAAGACTGTTCGACTTATAGGGTTCATGCAGAATTATGGGCATGAACAATTCAATTCAAGGACTTCATGGGTAATGTGTAATAGTCCCATAATTAGGAATATAATCTCAAAGGGGATTAGGAACTCATTACTCAAGACTTAGAACTTGAAGATACTACTACTCTCAATGATACTCAATTTATGAAGTCCATGCAGAATGTACGAGCATGAACGACTCAACTCGAGGGTCTACATAACTACATGGAACTTATGTATACGACTCTTCTCATTGTTTTACTTACTTCCTCAAAACATAGTTCAAATCGATAGTTGATCTCATGGATTCACTATTGAACTCAAAGTCTTTCTTGAACTCTACTCTTAACTCTCTCTTGAATGTGAATTATGAATTCAAGAGTTATGCTTCATGGTATGAAGGATCTTGTACTGATAAAGTAGACATATGAATACATTCTCCTCACTCATACTCACTTGCTCGAGTCTTGAAATAAGTTATTAGAAACTGTAGAAAACTCCTCCAAGGGACTTAAAGGACTTTCTTAGAATGTTCGAAAGCATTCTCCAAAGATTTAACTCTTAACTCTACCTTGAACTTGAACTATGGATTCAAGGTTGTGATTTGTGATAGGAAATATCTCATGATATTTAGGATTGATTTTAGATAGCTAAACATGAGAAAAGATAAAAAAAATTGTAGATTGGATTTTAGTCCGCGACGCGGAGACTTATTAAATTAATTGGTCGCGAAATAACTTTTGACGTAGAGAGGTCCGTGACCTCTCCGGGACGCAAAGACAACTTTATGAAATGGGGAGGCAGTTTCGTGACGCCGAGTCAAGTGCCAGATTTTCCCGACTTTTCTCTTTTTCGTTTTCTAACCCTAAATCGCCTATATTCGATTCTTTGCTCAACTTTTTTTAGATTCAGAAAACCATCACATGTAAATAAGAATCTACCTACAACTACTCTATAAATCGAAACAATAATCTCAAGAACTCCTAAATGTCAGCCCAATTCAAGAATGAAAGCAAATTCAAGAACGCATATCGATAACATCATATTTTCAACTTTCTAGAACGAAATTAACGCTGAAATTTACATGATTGGCGTGTGGGTGAGCAAACCCAATACTATGGAAGCTTACACACCAGAAAGAACCATATTCTTAAAGAACTTGAAGGAAAATTTTGAAAGATGAACCCTAGCCTTAGCGTTTCTTGAATCCCTTGAGCGTAGAATTTTTGGAGTGGATGAGAGGGTTTGATTTATGAAAACTAGTTTTCTACACATTTAGGGTAATTTAGATGACCTCCTAAGGGTTTTTAGGACTAAAATACCCAATAAGAAATAATTAAAATGAGATGGGAATCGGAATGATTTTTCACCAGGGAGTGAGGTCCGTATTGGCTCCGCGTCGAGGAGCCATCGCGGAGCTGCTGCCAGGTTTGTGCGTCGTTAATAAATCAGTCATAAATATTTACTCAGATCTTGGAATTGAGCAAACTCGGTGGCATTGGAAAGAAGACTCTAAGGGATTTAATTTTCTATCTTTTAGCTCACCTAACACATCTTTTACTAGGAGTTATGGTCGTTTGAAGTTAACCCAAAACTTAAGAAAACTTAAGAATAACTTGAATGCTTTTCTCTTTAGTTCTTCTTGGAACTCAAGGTGCTACATCTAGTGACCTTAATACTCAAGAAATTGTAAATTCCTTGCAAAAATCTCACTCACTACGAATAACAGTTCGGGTCTTAGCTCAAAAATATTCTGGGTTGTTACATCATCTCCCCCTTGGGATTAGTCGTCCTCGAATGACGACTGGACTGGGTAGAGAATGAGGTTACTCTTACTAAGGTCTGAGTCTAATGGTATGCTCTTACTATATTCAAGCTTAACCCAAATCCTTAAGTTCGGATCATATACCTCTCTATAGGAAATCTCATCCCAAACTATTACTCTCTACCACCATATTGGGCTCATATCAAGAACCACCTAGTATTTAACAACGCCACATTCAAGCTTAGTACTCTAACAACTCCATGGACTCCTACTAATCAGCTCCTTAAGAAATTATCAACACTTTACTTGATTTCTTCTCTTATCATCTCCCCCTTAGGTTTGAAGCTAACTCTTGAAATCTATGGACCTATTCCACATTAACAACTCAATTATGCTATCTAGGCACACATGGAAAATCATAACTTAATTGGAACCTCATCTCGAAATAGACCATCTCGGCACACCTCTTAATGCTCTTGTTACTCTTGTGACTTAGCCACACTTCACTGCCCTTATCTAAACGTTAGGGTCTTTGTAGCGACCCTTTCAAAACGATACCAATACTTAAACAAGAAATGTAATTAAGTACTTGCGACATTCAAAACCGATTAATGATGGCATACTGATTTTAATCTAGTAGAGGGATTAGATTCATAACGAACTCCAATAAAAAAAAATTAAGCAAATAACCGACCAGATCTTCATGCATATATTAACCTCATACTGGAGGGTGAAATAACAAGAATATTACAAGCTTTCGAGTACCGAAATCAGTCGGCTCATGGTTCACATAACTTTCAAGACATATAGCAAACTAGTATATTACAAGGCTTGGGTTTACACACCCCAAAAAGATAAAAACGTATAACCATACTTATATTACAAACCATGGTGACATGACCAAATCAGCCCTCAAAATCTCCTATAAATATACAACACAAAGATCATGTACAAGTCCCAAGGTTATACAAAATATATATGCCTATATGCAAATGTTATCTTCCGTAAGGCTTTCAAACTCTCCATCATCAATGGCCAGCTTCAAGCATCATCGCGAACAACCCCTACGATAGAAACAACTATCGCTAAGCATATAGCTTAGTGGTGTAAAAATTGTAGGTTTGGAGCCCTTAAATTCGACAAGTTATCATTCTCAAGTCAAGGGCAGCACGATCGGAAAAAAATCAGTAAATCAAGTAAACAATATACAAGGACAAGTTAAATATATAAAGTCTAAATGTCAAGAATGCTCATAGCACAACTTTTCAAGAGATTCAATAACAAGGCTCACCCAATATATACATCATGTCGTCACACTAAGCACGAGCAGGTATCAAGAAGGATCAACGCCCTACATCAAGAAGGATCAAAACCCAATAATCAAGAGAACCAAGAACCATATTAAAAATGGCTTCCTAGTTCATACTTAAAATGGACAACTTCCATTCTTAAGATGAACTAAAAATCCAGAGTCAAGATGGCAAATGATCCGAACCAAGAGGCATGCCAACACGACAAGCGTGCTAAGTGATCAAACAATCCGTACAAGTGGGCGAGTTACACAAGTGTCTTTAATGTATTAAAGAATACCAACACGACAATGCAAAGTGACAAGGGGTAACCAAGGTACCAAGATAAACTTTCAGATATACCAGCAGGTAAAAAGAGTACAAGTACAAGTTTATACACAAACCTCAGTTCTTTAGCACACAAACAGTCCAACAAAACTCCACGAGTCAAACCGTAGACCAAGCAGCATATCAAAGTCTTCAACTTGTATACAAGGATATACAACCTTAAAAAATGAATTCAATAACTTATTTAATTTATAGAAGCTCAATAATTATGACGTAAAAATAGGGTTATCATCACAAGTAAGCCTAGCCTGTACAAATACGACTATGCTCCCAGAACAGTAAATTCTAGCCATCCTAGTGCCTCACGTTGCAATTAAGATTTGAAATCGCAAACGGCAAAACTGGACTTTATACTCTTCATGAAAGATGTAGGTACCTCTCTTAAGTTTGCAAACAACCAATAATCACCGAAAAATCTATTTTGTATCAAAAGATATATTGAAAACACTAACAGTTGTCCATACAGGATTTCAAACTTCAGAATCTAGATAGAACTTGTCCTATGATGCGTCCCATATTTCGAATCCATAAAAACCAAAATAGAGTTTAACATAAACATAAGAGTTGTATATATACAAATTATCTTTCCAAATCATATTTATTCACAGTAAACAAAGTTCTACAGAACAAGATATGCTTAATCTACTAAACGCTACCCAGCTCAAAAATAGGTTTTACTACTTATCAAAGAGAAGAGTGTAACTCGATTTCCAGCCAAAAGGACAAAGATTTTCTCTTGTGATCTTGAAGAACAACAGGTTAGATAACGTTATAAGGGACTTATACTTCATCTGAGACGAATTTCCTAAGAGGAGGTGTCAAAATATAGTAACACAAGAGGTGCTTATCATATACATAGCAGTCCCTAAAAGTTGGCTGCCCAAATAATAGTGTGCTGCCCAATTGCATACATATACACCTATATATATATATCCTTCACCTCCTTTTTAAAACTATACATATTTCTAATTATAACATTATGCAAATACCCCCATACAATACATTAAATTACGATGACAATTATTTTAAGCAAGGTTGCAAATATAACATTATTTCAAGTTCCCAAAAAATGAGAATAAAACATATTGTTGTAATTAAGTAGTGGTTTATTGACATGCGACTCTTGTTAGAATTTTCGGGGTGTTACAACTCTCTCCCCCTTAAAAAAATTTCGTCTCGAAATTTACCTTACACTAGTCCTGGAACAAGTGCGGATACTGGGTTCTCATGTCTTCTTCTCTTTCCCACGTAGCTTCTTTTCCGGAATGGTTCCTCTAAAGTACCTTTACTAAGGGAATTCTCTTGTTTATAAGTTGCTTTACTTCTCGATCTTGAATTAGAATTGGTTCTTCATTAAACGTCAAGTCAGGATGAACCTCAATAGATTCGACTAGAAGAACATGAGATGGATCAGAACGATATCTTCTAAACATAGAAACATGGAAGACATTATGGATCTTGTCTAACTCAGGTGGCAAAGCCAATTTATATGCAACTGGTCCAACCTTTTCAAGTATCTCATAAGGTCCAATAAATCGGGGACTAAGCTTTCCTTTCTGGCCAAATCTCATAATCTTTTTCCATGGAGATACTTTTAAGAATACTCTATCTACAACTTGATATTCAATGTCACGCCTTTTAAGATCAGCGTACGACTTTTGTCTATCCGCAGAAATCTTTAGATGATCTTTGATAATTTTTACCTTGTCCTCTATTTGTTGCACAATTTCAGGACCAACAAGTTTTCTTTCACCAACTTCACTCCAACAAAGAGGGGTCCGACAGTTTCTTCCATATAAGGCTTCATAGGGAGGCATTCCAATACTCGATTGGTAACTGTTATTGTAAGCAAATTCAATCAAAGCCAAGTGTTTGTCCCAACTACCCTCAAACTCCACAATGCAAGCTCGAAGCATATCCTCCAAAATTTGTATCACTCTTTCCGACTGGCCGTTTGTTTGAGGATGGAACGAAGTGCTAAATTTCAACTTAGTACCCAAAACTTCTTGTAAGTTGCCCCAAAATCTAGATGTAAACCTTGGGTCTCGATCAAAAACAATAGCTACAGGTATCCCATGTAGTCTTGAAATCTCATTAATGTACAATTCGGCTAAACGCTCAAGTGAGTAATCTATCCTGATTGCTAAGAAGTGAGCACTCTTGGTTAGCCTGTCCACAATCACCCGTATTGCATCATGGTTCCTTTGAGTGCGAGGAAGTCCTGAAATAAAATCCATTGTTATTCTCTCCCATTTCCATATCGGCATCGACAAGGGCTGTAGTAAACCAACTGGGACTTGATGTTCTGCCTTTACTTGTTGACAAACCAAACATTTAGAGATGAACTCCGTAATGTCTCTCTTCATACCATTCCACCAATAATTTTCTTTGATGGTCTGGTACATCTTTGTACCTCCAGGATGCATTGCATATG
>JAJOOO010018558.1:0-22102 GCA_029582685.1 Solanum piurae | reverse complement strand
TCTCTATTTTTAGGACCAATGTTTGATACGTGCATAATAATGTTGAAGTTGGAGGGAATATGTAGCTTGTGTTAGAGAAGGATGTAGCTAAATTGGTTGTTCATATTCTTCTCTTCGCAAACTATACTTATATTTGCTCTTATGAGGGAATTTCATGATCTGAATGGACATTCTTTTGGCCTTTGCTGGTCTGAGATTAGAAGGGGTTGTAAGGAATGAAATTAATAGTACAGTATGGGAAAAAAGGGGAAAGGAAATGTAATACTAATAGGAGCTTAGAAATAGCACTATTGGATAGAGAAGGTAATGGATAAACAAAAGGAGAGTATAGCTGAGAAAGGATCCAAATTGCCCTAGGAGCTCCACCTTTTTTTCACTCTTCTTGGATCTCTGGAGGCTAAAACTTTTTCATTGTATCAGAAAGGATCCAAATTGCACTAGACCTTTTGAAGGACTGAAGTTTGTTGATGTTGGTTGTGGAGGTGGAATTTTATCTGAGGTATACATTCATCAAGCTTAATACTCTATTGGAGTTCACTTTTACCTTTGCATATGGCAGATTATTTTTCTCCTGTGATTACCATTATTGGCCTAATATTTTTATAAGTACTATTGTTAGCTTAGTTGAGACTTAGACAATGGCTCTGTCACTCAATGAAGTGAATATTTATATTAAGCATGCTGCATATATACACACACATCTCATTTTTACTCTTAATTCAGCCTTTGGCTCGAATGGGGGCTACGGTCACGGGAGTTGATGCTGTAGACAAAAATATTAAGATTGCTCGCCTTCATGCGGTATGTTTTACTTAAATGTTTCCATGATGCACCATTAAACTGCTGTTTTTTGGTTTGTCTGGTTAATGTACAGTTTAAGGATCTCCCCATACCTGAGATATCATGAGTATTGGCATCAAAATTTACAAGTCTTATATTGATTCTGAGTTTATTGGTTCCTTACCTTGAGGGACAAATACTATTTCTCTTCGTCAAATTATAGTTCATTTGAAGGTTACTGTGCTTGCGATGGAAGAAAAGTTTAAAATTTAGAAGGGTTTTGAACTGATCACTTGAATGTTCATTGCCTAATTAGAGGTACTCAATACTACAACAAGTGCAAGAAAAAATTCATACGATGTTTATTCATCTTGGTTCAAATCCTACTTAGAGGTCCACTAGAGATAAAAAAAACTGTTGAAGAAACAAGATCTTTCTTTTGATCCTTCTAGGCAATCTGAAAATTAAAGAAATGGTTAAAGCCCAGGCATTATTGGGTGGAGATGAATCAATATATTGGGGTTCATTAGGACCAGTGTCTTGTGCTTCCAGGATAGAAATCCTGTTGTAAGTTTCACCAGCAGCAGATAAAGTACATCACTACACATTAGAGGTCCATGGGTTGGCAAGTTACCTATTTAGTAAAGTTAGAACTAGACATTATGTATAGATCCTATTATATTTTAAAGAAAATGGCACAGCTCTTTTTGCCTCTTCCACTGTATGAGTTTTCCTTTTTGCACAAACTGGGAACAAGCCAGATACTTCCTTTATGTTGTTGTTTTGCACTCATATATGCTGTGATGTTCTGTAGCTTCACCGACAAAATTTGCACCAAGGCGTTCCCATGGTTGATATGCTTATACCGAAAGGGTGTAAAGTTAGATCATGTTCAAAAGATCGCATTTAAGGTGCAAAAATACCAAATTTTAGTCCATGTGGCTGTGTCGTCTTGGTATTCAATATAATGTGTAGGATATTAACTCTTGGTCTATGTATTAAACCAATATGATTGACTTCCTTATTTTTTTAATCCAAAAAGATATTTTCAGCATATCCTTATATATATAATCTGTGCTTGTCCTTCCAACGGCCAAAGCAAAACTCTTGAGCCTGTGTCAAAATTTTCAAGGACTACTGCGGGTCTTTATGCAGCAACAGAAGTTCTAGAAGCTAAAAACTAGAGAATATTCTCTAAAATAATGTTGTTGATGAAGTAGTTGAAGCAATTTCGTAGAATTAATTTACTTCCATTATATGCAATGGTAAGATTAGCACATATCTCAGCAATAGGTTTGCTGTTTGTTAAGCTATAGTGCTATCTTAAACATATAGTTTTTGAATTGTGACGGTCAAACCCGTATACATGCTATATGGTGGATGCTTATGAATGCTGATATTTCTTTCAGGATTTGGATCCACAGACTTCTTCAATTGAATATCGGTGCACAACAGCTGGTACATGCCATACTTGTTTGATGAGAATTAAGTCCAAATATTGGTGACTTCTATGTGCATGTTAATCTTTTATCTCAATATACAATGAACAGACATTATCTATTCTTTTTTATCATGTTGGTGCCTACTTTAGTAAAGAATAGGAAAATGAGTCTGCATAACATCGGTTTTTGTTATGAATCATGTTAATGATCAAGCACTGGTTTAATCATGCTCAACTTATCAAATGGAAATGAGTTTTTGGCATCTTAGCAAAGCCTCACTTTCTTTCCTAAATAGTTGAAGTGAACGATGACCAAATTGTTGTATGTTATTACAATCTCCATTTGCAATTTTTTTGTTGTAGTTCCAATTTAAGCTGCAATAGTGTGAAATTACTGCCGTTTAGCTGCGTGAACCATAACAGAGACTCCTAGGGTAGTTCATGGTCAATTATCATCACTGGTTAACCTCCTCCTCCTTTATGGAGAGTATGGAAGGTGGGTAATTGGTCGTGATTGCATACTAATTATTTGCAGCTTCATGATAATTCAGCTTTGTAGTTGTTATAAGTTATAACCCCTAATTTCTCCGTTTTCACTCAACTCCGTCGTTGGTTATTTTCTTGCTATGAAAACTTAGCTGAATTATCATGTGTTCAATGATTGGCACTGTATATGGACTTGCAAAATTATCAGTGTGTGAGATTCCTGGTGAAATAAAAGATGCGTGCTTTGATTCTTTTGTGGTGAACTTAATTGCTTCTGTGTCTGTGCTTTAAATTCTTAAGACTCTTTTTCTTTGTAGTTATGTCTGCTTTCCTGAAAAAAAAAACATATCCATCTCATTTTGTAGTAGAAAAAAAACTTAAGACTTTTCCAAGACAAGTTGTGCCTAATTTAAGTTACAGACCAGCTACTTAAAATGTTAAAAGGAAATCATGAATCAAGCTCAAGTGTTGTAGTTATATGGAGATTAGTCTATGTCACAAGGACACATAATTTTGATGATTTGATGCTTGTTTTTGTTGCTACGTACTTTTCAGCTATGGTGTATAACAATTTTAGCTATTGACACATTTGTTGATATTGAAGAAAAAAGACTTCGCTTGTTTTATTTAAAATCCCAATTTAGTTGAATCCCTAAGATTATTCTTCAAAGAATGACCCTATTGAATGTTATGTCGACAGAAAACCTGGTTGAAGAACAGAGACAATTCGATGCTGTGATTGCGCTAGAGGTATGACTTAATAAGTAATAGGCTAACTTTGTTCTATGATTTATTATCTGCAGTAAAATCCAACTGATTTAGTAAATTGTACTTCCATCATTTGTACCTTTTGCTTTGCAAACTTTCACCATTTATTTGAAGTTAATATAATACATTGTGTAAAAGGAAGGTCCTTTAAGCAGTTCTATGCTTTTATAGCCTTGTTGCACTTGCTCAAGTCTAATAACTGGCACCCAAGGGTGTGGCCTAGAGGTCAATGGAGTGGGTGAAAGCCTTGGAGAGTAGGAGTCAAATCCTAACAAAGACAATAATGCTAGGTGATCTCTTTCTATTTGCTGAAGCCTTTGTGGGCAGAGTTACCTGATTCATGTGCTGGTGAAAGGTAGCAGGTACCTGTTGGAATAATCAAGGTCCCCTTGTAAAAGGTAGCAGGTACCCGTTAGAATAGTCAAGTTCCGCACAAGCTTACCTGACCATCTTTTAAAAAAGTCTAGTAATAGGCTTTTAGAACTCTCACAGGTCTGTTACACAGGGACAGATACTGACACAGATGGAAGGATGTATGTGATTTGATCTCTTCTAGTATATGTATCTAAAGAATTTTGACTGGTGAAGTGAAAATGTAACAAACTGGGGCAATATCGAAGTATTCTAATCTCCCCTCTTTAGAGGACCCAACTTCCGATCTGATCTCTTCTAGTATGTGCATCTAATTCTGCCTGTTGTATAGGTGATTGAGCATGTAGCAGATCCTGCTGGATTCTGCAAATCATTATCAGCGTTGATCATTCCTGGTGGTGCTACCGTGATATCAACGATTAATCGTTCAATGAGAGCATATGCAACGGCAATTGTTGCAGCAGAGTATCTCCTACATTGGGTAAATATCTTTAGTAGATCCTTTAAATTCTATTGGTAATTTTTGGTTGTTATCCACTCTTGTGAATTGATTTCCTTGCAAAACTTAAATGGCCCCATAGATATGTATGTATGATATTTGTGCATGTGAGATTTGCTAGTTCACTTTGAATATATAGAGGAAGGTGTATGAAAGGTGTTTCTGGATAGTTATATGAATTATTATACTCTTGCCTCAAATTGAACTTCCTATTTATGTGGAGCATTTTAATGTTCTTGATTTATCACGAGTGTAAATGGCAACAATTCTGTTAAGCAAGTTATGTCCTGGATTCAAATTGATTATGCTTCAAAATATTCCCATTACGTTTGGGGACTGATTTTGCTCTATTGGCTAGGATTCATCTCGCTGATATATACTAGCATTATCTGTGCATGACGGTGGCCATGTTAAACGACAATTTTTTGCTGATTGTGTTCTTGTCAGCCATGCTTCCTATGTCTGTTTGTGTCTGTCTCTCTGTTTCTTGCATTTCTTTTTGGAGAGTTGAGAAGAAGCTAATGGTTGTACAATTGCGAATTGCTAATGTTATAACTGAACTTGACAGCTTCCAAAAGGTACACATCAATGGTCAAGCTTTCTAACCCCAGAAGAACTAGTACTCATTCTTCAGCGCGCTTCTATATCGGCAAGTGGATTTACATGCATCTCTGTTTTTCAGCTATATCATAATCAAGTCAATATATCTATCTGTTTGCGCCCATTTGAAATGGTAATCTTTCTGCATTTTACAGGTGCAAGAGATGGCTGGATTTGTATACAACCCTTTGACGGGTCGCTGGTCCTTGTCTGATGACATCAGTGTTAATTTCATTGCTTTCGGAACAAAATCAGCCAAGAAGGATGAAACTCTAGATTAAGTTTACAATAAAGCTGTCAATTTTATTCTGCTGTTGTCTCTTAACCCATTCTGTAATTGTATGTAATCTCTTTTTCAGTTTTGTTGGATGATGAATGCAATTCCCATATGGCCATATGTTCTCACATTTTCTTTTTCCTCTTCATGGGTATAACTACACGTGCTTAGAATATCAACATCCACATCAGAAATTCTAAACTTAAAAATGTACCATTTCGAACTATACTAGAAATTCCAAACTTTATTTTTTTAATGTATTTTTATACTCTTTTTGTGGATACCATAACATAAATACATGTGAATTAATGCATGGTGCAATCCAGACCCGACTTTCAAAATGACTATCTGTGCACTAGCGCCAAATTACACCGAATTGCTCTGCCAAAATTAAAAAACGCCAAGTAATAGATATATATAGCTAGTTGGAGCTAAACCAAGCACTACACGTGTTTAGAATATGAACGTCCTCATGAGAAGATTTACAAATTTTGTTCATATATAAACGAGACACACAATATGCATTTGCAGAATCACAAATAACTGAACCGAATCGAATCGATAGAATTTATTTAGTAGTAACAATAATGGAGTGCGGGAATTCTTCAGCTGTTGCTCGAAGTCGGTTATCGGTAATCACAGCTCATCTCGCCGCCGATTACTCCTCCTCCTCCTCCCCTGTTCTGGAAACTTCCTCTGTATCCACACCAACCGCTGCCGTGTCGCCGCCGCCTAATCTGAAAGGCGCCTTGACAATCATCGATGAGAGGACCGGTAAGAAGTATCAGGTTCCGGTTACCAAGGAAGGCACTGTTAAAGCCACCGACTTTAAGAAAGTAAGCTTCTATTTTTTCGAATTTTACTGCTTGTTGCGTTGTGTAGTTGGTTTAAATATGATTGAAAGTCTCATTGCACAACTTTTTTATATATCAGTTGTATTCCGTACTCTACTATTTTGACAGGATCATATCTGCAAATTGTAACGTTGATGTGGTGTGATTGCGTGTTATCTTTATATTGTAAGCTCTGCCCAGTACAATACTTTTTTAAAAATAATATCGTGAGCTTATTCTTCAGACCGCTGAACGATACAGTGTACCTAAATAACAACCATCCAAACAAGCTGTTGTTTGCTCTAGTCTCTATTTGGTTTTATAGAAATTATACGACAGATATATATGGTTGCAGTTTTAAGGAGTAATTTCACTGCCAATGTGTGTGGTGGTTCAGTTATTCTGTGAAAAAATTTCTAGTGATACGAGGATCATATGTTTCCTCTATCATCCTTATGTTTTATTGGAAGAGTGTTACATCTGATATAGTTATTAATTTGTTATATAGATAACTACTGGATACAATGATAAGGGTCTCAAGCTTTATGATCCTGGCTATCTCAACACTGCACCCGTTCGTTCATCAATATGTTACATAGATGGTGATGCAGGGATTCTCAGGTATCGAGGTTACCCGATTGAAGAGTTGGCTGAGCGAAGTTCCTTCTTAGAAGTGGCTTATCTTTTAAGTAAGTGTTAATAATGAAATTTACATTATCAGATTCTTAAGCCTCACTTCTAATGCATAATCAGATTTCTTCAACTGCTTTTTGAAAATTCCAGTCAATGTTCGTTATCTTGAAAATAATTTGTTGCTCTAAGGTTCTGCTTCATAAGCTGGTTTATGTTACTCCACAGTTTTGCTTCATAAGATGGTTTATATTTTATCAATCGTTACTTGAATTATGCAGTGTATGGTAATTTACCATCTGAAGACCAATTATCAGACTGGGAGTTTGCTGTTTCACATCATTCAGCAGTTCCTCAAGGAGTATTGGTACGATCATATCTTTATCTTCGAAGAAAGCTTTAATTTGTGTGCTAGGATATTGATTAGTTCCACTCTCAAACACTATCCATTATCATAGAAGACAGGTTACAACCTCTTTGTTGTATATTTCTTACTGTACTTTATCTTAAAAGTGTCACCCCTTGAAGCATGAAGCTTCTGAAAAACCAAGGGCATGTACCTATTAGACATGCTTTCTATTCGCCCCATCTGGTAGCCTGCTGGTCTCACACATTGTTGTTCCAGGCGAGTCAAGTGGCTAAAATAGATTTCTTCAAACTTTTGTCCCTCTGAACTTAGCTCTAGAGAGCTTGATTATTTTGCTATATATGAACTGCAATGTTAGCATCCAGTGCCTCCCCTTGTATAAAAGGAGAGCCCAGAGTGTTGGAAGAAAAACCCAGTTCCACCAAATTGTCCTAAGATCACGCTTCGTCATATATATTATGCTTCTGAGATATATTTTTCCAGATGTTATTTCCTTGCGATTGCATAATCATTTCGATGTGAATGGTTTTGAGTTTAGAGTAGCTGAGATAAAAGTGTAATCTTGTGTTGCAGGATATCATACAGTCAATGCCTCATGATGCTCACCCGATGGGTGTTCTTGTTAGTGCTATGAGCACTCTTTCTATCTTTCATCCTGATGCCAATCCAGCTCTTAGGGTAAGCAAAATTTTGAATTCCCCAACTTTTGTACCCTTCTTTCCCCCTCTGCTGTGATGCTGTATTACACCAGCACATTCCGTATATATCCGGGGGCAACATATTTTCTTGAGCAAAATCTATTTTTTGCTTTACATGTTTCTATTGCATTGGATGTTCTTGTTAGTGCTATGAGTGGTCTTTCTATATTTCATCCTGATGTCAATCCAGCTCTTAGGGTAAGTGAAATTTTGAAGTTCCCAACTTTTGTACCCTCCTTTCCTTCTTTGCTGTGATGATGCAGTATTACACAGACACATTCTGCATATATCCGGGGGCAATATATTTGCTGGAGCAAAATCTTTTTTTTGCTTTACATGTATTCATTGCATTGGATGTTCTTGTTAGTGCTATGAGTGCTCTTTCTGTATTTCTTCCTGATGCCAATCCAGCTCTTAGGGTAAGTAAATTTTGAAGCCCCCTGCTTTTGTACCCTCCTTTTCCTCTGTATTGTGATGCTGTATTTCACTGGCACATTCTGCATATATGTGAATCTGCAGGAAATGCATTTGCTTGAGCAAAATCTGTTTTTGCTTCACATATATTCATTGCATTGAATGTTCCTTCCCCTCATTTTGATTTGTTAGGATAACTTTTATTGTTTTTTTGTTGAATGTTTAGATAAAAGAAGGTGAAGCCATATACTGTAGACAAATGCTCATATTCTATATGATAGTTTAAGTTGCTCCTTCTTGGCTCCACTTGACCGTCCTTTCTTAATGCCGGTCTTACTCTTTAATAAATTTCTGTTTCTTATGACAAAGTTGAACTCTAGTGATCTTTTTTTGTCCCGTCTCTTGTTTGGCCAGACACGTAAGGTTCTTTACAAGTAAGAGACTGGAACATAGTTTGTTTTTTCTGTCCAACTCTTATCTATGGCTTCAATTGCTTCTGCTGCCCTTCTTAGTGGTCCATTTTCATGGAACAAAGGGTGGAGGGGACAGAGTGTTGAGATCCTTTTTTAACCCTGAACTTGTCGTTAAGAGGCTATGATTCTCAACTATGGTGGAGGGGGACAAATTGAATTAGTGCTACAAATACTGGTTCATCACAACTAAGGGTGTGATGGAGAACAAGTTGACTCTGGTTCAGCACTTGCTCTAATTTTGCTGCACGAGTTGGATTTATCTTGAAGTAGAGTCTATAGATAAATTCGGTTTAGCACATTGTCTTGCTTGGTGACCATTGATAGGCAGGGACCAAGCATTGGAATTACAATAGCTTTCCTACGACTGGGATTACGCGTCCTCTATTGGACGGTTTGCTATAAACCCAGCTTTGCAACCTGAAGGATGGCTTGCCAAAGTCGGTCTAAGCAGTAAATTGGATCATAGTAGCACAACTTTTCCCGACAGACATGGGCTCTGGTGGAACTCTCTGTCCAATACGCCCTCAAATCCGGGAGCAAGTCCTACTCTACTAACATATTTACATGCCTTGTTAAGTAAGAAGCATCGGAAAACTATTGTAGTTGCAACAAGCTAATTTGATAAACTTAGAAAGCCATTGAAATCACATCAAGCACACTTGCCTAGTGCTTCCTTACTCCGTATAAGAGACCGGGCTTTTCATTCATTCAAGAGAGAAGAACAAGAGCGAAGTGATTAGCGAACAATCATTTTATTAATGCTAAAAGATGTACAAGCTCTAAGATAAAAGATTCTTAATTTTTGAAATATCTACTACCAACTATGGCTTGGCCTCCTTGGCCTCCTTAATATAGGAGTAGGAAGCCTAATACGGACCAACCTAAGAATAAAAAATATTACCTTACATGACCTATCATTTTAAAAGTAGTACAACCCTATTCTGTCTAAAAATAGTAAATCTCTATCTGGCATGCAATTAATATATGACAATCTTTATTCAAAAAAGGCCCACTAACATGTGAAGGAGTCTAACAACAACTCACCAACAAAACAGTAAACATGTAAAATTAAATATGTTGTTAGCATGTGACCGCATGTGCAAACAGGTGTGTGAGCAGCTTGAAGGCAACTAGCAAATAGGTGGGTAAGCTTCTTTTAAGCATTTTGCAAGCAGGTGAGTAAGCTGCTTCTTGTTGTAGGCATTCTGTAAGTAGGTGGATAAGCAACCTGTGGGAAGATCTGTAAGTAGGTGGATAAGCAACCTGTGGGAAGATGGATAGACAAACTTAACTAGGAAGATTTATGGTGAACTTTTATAGGTGATATGGTAACGAGGTGGAGTTAAGTGGTACTTCCTTGCACATGTCATCAGGCATTATTCGACTGTACAATGTTGAAGATCTTGATGGCAGGCTTGCGTATCCTTCCTCCATCCACCAGTCGACTCCATGTCTGGTGTGGGATCTAAGAAGGTTGATAGAAGGCTTCATGTGTTTCTTGTCTTGCTCTGTTGAAAATCTTTTGGAGAATTCCTCTTTCCTCTAGCCCGATAGGGAATCCCACACCAGACATGGAGTCGCTTGTGGATGGAAGAACGATACGCAAGCCGTCCGTCAAGACCCTCAACAATGTGTAATCGAATAATGCCCGATGACATGGGTAAGAAAGTACCCATTTACCTCTACCTTCCTAGTTAAATTTGCCTACCCGTCTTCCTACAAGCTGTTTATGCCTACAAGTAGCTTACCACCTGCTTGTAGAACAACAACAAACTTACCTGCTTATAAGTTGCCTACAAGTTGCTCAAGCACCTTCTTGCACATGATGTCCCATGCCAATAACATATTTTGTTTTACGTGTATTTTATTTTATTAGGCTTCTTCACATGTTAGTGGGGCTTTGTTTGAATAATAAAGTGTGTCATGTATTTAGTTTTATTGGGATAGAAGAATTTGTGTGTTAGGTTAGGAATTTACTATTTTTAGATTGGATAGGGCTTTACTATTGGTGGGCCAAGTAAGATTATGTTTTTTATTCTTAGGTTTGTCTGTATTAGGCTTTCCTTCCTACATAAAGGAGACCAAGCCATAGTTAGTTAGGGATGGCAATGGGGAGGGCGGGGCGGGTTTTGCCTTATGCGGGGTGGGGCGGATTTGACTTTATGCGGGTGCGGGGCGGGTTGAAACTTTTTAAAGGACTTTAATGCGGGTGTGGGGCGGGTTCCTCCCTCCACATTTTGGAACAAAACAGAGTTGCATTATTTTTCCCTTCAACAATTTTACGAATTAATGATCTTCACAGTTTTACAACTTAATTATTAAATTTTATTCATCGACTTGAAATTAATTTTTTTTCATTCAATATTTATGTAACTCACATGGTTGAAATGATACTAATATTAGTAGAAAACAACAAATAACGTTTTCCTTCGTTCTCAACTGTTATTCTATATAAAGACAACAAGTAAAATTCAAGATAGTGAATTTTCTTTTTTAGTTCCTCGTTTCTTCCTGTTAAGCTCTTATAGAGAAGAATGAATTTTTTCTGGGTTCATAAGCACCCTTTAACTTTGTACAAGTCATATAAATATAATTATAATAATTGTTGAAGTAGTAAAATGATCAGAGAAATTGACAAGAAAAACAGAAAGATAAAAATGACAAAATAAAAAAGAGAAAAAAATCGCAATATAATACTACTTCGTGATAATGAAAAATAATTATGTGGGGTGTATTTATGCGGGGGCGGGTTAAAACTAGAATATTTTGTTATGTGGGGCTGGGCTGGGCGGGTTGGAGTGTTTGCAGTTTACGTGGGTTTGCCCTGCAACCGCCCTGCCCCACTCCGCTCCGTTTGCCATCCCTATAGTTGGTAGATATCTTAAAAATTAGGAATCTTTTATCTTAGAGCTCGTATATCGTCTAGTGGCTAAATACTTCTCTCTTGAAGGGATGGAAAGTCCAGTCCCGTAGTCGGAGTAGTGGGATAAGGAAACACTAGAAAGTGTGTTTGTTGTGATTTCAATGGTGTTGCTCTGTGCCCCTCTTCTGCTGTGACACTCATCATGTGTGTTTATGTTGATGCAGGGCCAAGATATATACAATTCAAAACAAGTGAGGGATAAACAAGTAGTTCGCATCCTTGGAAAGGTTATTTCTATTTGCTTTTCCCTTAACTGTCTTGGTTGCTTAAACTGCTGAATAGTTAAATCATGAACTCATGTTCCTTTTGATGTGTACGACCTTGGGGGTTGTCTACATTATTGCACTAATCCATCCTCCTATTAACTGAATTTTTGCAGGCACCTGTAATTGCTGCAGCTGCCTACTTGAGGATGGCTGGAAGGCCACCTGTTCTTCCATCCAACAACCTTTCTTATGCAGAGAACTTCTTGTACATGCTAGATTCATTGTGAGTTCTATTTCTTAACTTTATTCTCTCTGATCAAGCTCCAGCTGGAAAGAAAATTTAAGCGATGCCTAAATTGGATAAAAGCAATTATTGTTCCTTCTTTACCCAGTGAGACAGTATGACTGTAGTGGTCTGTGACATTCTTGTTTATTGATGTAAGATCTGGATGGCAAGTTAACAATTTGCTCCATGAACATGCAGAGGTAATAGGTCTTACAAACCCAACCCTCGACTTGCTCGTGTAGTGGACATTCTCTTCATTTTACATGCGGAGCATGAAATGAATTGCTCAACAGCAGCTGCGCGTCATGTTGCATCAAGGTAGGCATTTTCTCTCACTATCAAAAAGCTTAGAAGTTTTAGTCTCTACTGATACCCTTATGTTTGTGCAGCGGTGTTGATGTGTACACAGCTATAGCTGGAGCGGTTGGCGCTTTGTATGGCCCCCTTCATGGAGGTGCAAATGAGGTACAACTTTGATGTACTAAAACGATGAAATTTCCTTTACACGAGCTTTCAAATATAATGAGCATACTCTCCGTCACAAATCACTTGCTGATTGTAGCACCATACCATGCTGTTTTAAAATGGTTTATAGGCCGTGCTCAGGATGCTCAGCGAGATTGCAAGTATTGACAATATTCCAGAGTTCATTGAGGGCGTGAAAAACAGGTGCGTCATTTTCTGGTTGTCATCTTTCTTAAACATAAAGAAAATTGTCTATTCATACTTAACCATTTCTACTTCTTTTTGCTTTTCCTTTGCTCTAGGAAGCGTAAGATGTCTGGTTTCGGGCACCGTGTCTACAAAAATTATGATCCTAGAGCAAAAGTGATTAAGAAGTTAGCAGAAGAAGTATTTTCCATTGTTGGCCGTGATCCTTTAATTGAGGTGAGCCTTACTCGTCTCCGCGTGGATATCATGCTTTCAAAAGTTCAATCCACTATTTCATATATCTTATATAGAGTCTCTCATATTATCTTCAGGTTGCTGTTGCTCTGGAAAAAGCTGCACTCTCAGATGAGTACTTTGTAGAAAGGAAGTTGTACCCGAATGTCGATTTCTACTCTGGTTTAATCTACAGGTAATCTTTACTTCACATGAATCTTAAAATAACCAAGTCTAGAATGATCTAGACTACTGTAATACATAGTTGCGTAACAGGGCAATAGGATTTCCCACGGAGTTCTTTCCGGTTTTATTTGCAATCCCTCGCATGGCTGGTTACTTAGCTCATTGGCGCGAGTCCCTTGACGATCCTGATACCAAGATAATGAGACCAGCACAGGTAGCATAACTTGATCCCTTCTGCCTTTGGAATTGTCCCAGGTCATTCTATGTAGATGATATTCATTTTCTCTGTTCAGGTGTATACTGGTGTATGGTTGCGTCACTATATGCCCCTCCAAGATCGATCATCTTCAACCGAGACGGATAAGTTCGGTCAGGTATCAGTCTCCAACGCCACCAGGCGGAGGTTAGCTGGTTCAGGTGACTAGACTTGTTCACAGTCTCAGACGTTACATCAGGATAATTTTGTAGATAAACAGAACATCAAGCTCTTTTTGCATGTAATAATGTATTAGTTGGTCAGAGGGCCGGCTTAAGGTGGAGGAGGGTTAAATAAATCTCGGATGGGCATAGTTTCGGCAATTCAAATCGAAATTCGAACTTTCTGATATTTGGTTTGAATTATGGATTGTATAAAATATATGAATTTTGGATTGGGTATCAGTTAGTACAATGAATTTTCGAATATCTGAAAATTTGGAACGTTTGTACCGTATATTCAATTCTACGCATATTAAATGTGAAACAAATAATGTAATTTATAAAGGTTTAAAAGATTAGTATCAATATGGTATACACAACATGGACTACAGTATCTTTACCTGTAAATGGAAGACGCAGGCAAAACAAACTTTGTTCGCCACAGCCCACAAGTAGTAGGAGAATGGTTCGAGTTACACATAATTAATCTCCAAATTAACCCATAAATGGTGAAATTTAATTCGAGGGAGAGATTGTTGGATGTGCAAACTAATTCCCACATCGGTAGCTGAAAAGGATTATCTAATGGCATGAGGCCTTTTGAAAAAACCGTAAAAGCTCAACACATCAACGCAGACAATATATAGCCCAATATCTTTTTCAGCTAAGAGGCCCCGAGAAGACTCGATCCTTAAATAGAATATAACATCCAAAGGGTTGTTTACAAAACCGAATATCCACCTTAACAACAAATCCAAGAACACTATTTGCAGAATCATGGATTTAGCATAATGTTAAGTATGATATACGGAGCACGCCAAACGTTTTATGAAATTTACAGAGTTGCACTTTCAGGCGTTTTATGAAAATTACAGAACTGCGCTTTCATGTAGCAGAAAACACACTACTCAGCATTTTCTTTCAACAGCCAACTTTGATACATAAAATGCCAGCCTAACTTCTCTCCCACCGGCTTGTAAATTTCGATCTCGCTGACGAAGCCATTGGGGAGGAACCAAGCCTAGTTGTGGTGCCAGGATATGTGGAGGAACCAAGCCTAGTTGTGGTGTCAGGATATGTGGAGGAACCACGCCTAGCTGCAGTGTCAGGATATGTGGAGGAACCACGCCTAGCTGCAGTGTCAGGATATGTGGAGGAACCACGCCTAGCTGCGGTGTCAGGATATGTGGAGGAATCACGCCTAGCTGCTGTGTCAGGATCATATCCTCTGCCTCTTTCTTGAGAAGAAACTAAACCACCTGGTTTCTTAATAGAAGAAACTTGGCTGGGAATAAATGGGGGAAAAAAAGAGAAGAAGGTTAGAGAAGAATAAAATGGATTATGGTCAAGTATAAACAACTGCAAGTATGTCTTTACCTATGATTTCTTTGCACAGACTTATTCTTCATAGCAGCTAAATTCTTTACTTCTCGACTGTAAGAAACAGCAGAAGAGAGTGATCCATATGAAAATAGAGGCTTTTTCAAAGAAGCAAATGAAAATAGCACAAATAACACACAAAATAATACACAGACAGCAGCTGTTTTCTTTAGTTAGAACTAGAATTGTTAAAATATCTTAGCACAATTTTCCAATCAAAAGGCATATACCAAGAATCCACATTCGATGTAAGCCTATGAAGGTAGTGACAGTTGAGGACAGGTTTAAGAACACAAGAACAAAAACTGGGAAAGACCATCCAGTATGGAGTGGGGAAGAGATAGCATTTGCATGAATAAAATAATGTTGAAGCCATGTAATTGTTCTAATGGAGGCCAAACTTACCTGTTGACAAACTCTATTTTTGCCTTTTTCATCAAGGGACTCTTTGTGTTGCCAAAATTGCTACCAAGTCCACTACCTACAAGTTACCTCTTTATTCAGGAACAAAAATACCACACATTCTAAATTAACATAACATGTTTAGTTTGATAGGACAAGGTATCTAAAGAAAACATGAAGCCTACCATAAAAGCTTCTTTTATTGCTAGAAGGGGGAACCTTTGTGCAGACTCGAACTTGTCGGCTTTGCCGTTCTACACACAGATAACAAAGATTAAATCTCAATAGTATTAGGTAACTCACAACATATATATTTCCGTAAAAAGAGAAACTAAACAAGTTTCAAGAACTAGAAAGTCAAGTATGATCATGACAACACAACAACATACCCAATGTAATCCACAAGTGGGGTGTGGAGAGGGTAGTGCGTAAACAGACCTTACCCTTACCTTGGAAGGTAGAGAGGTTACAATAGACCCTCAGCTCAAGAAAAAACATATCTATAACCTATCACCATAAAAGACCAAATAAAAATTTCTGAGCAGGATTTTTGGAACTCCCTAGCTGATGCTGAATTCTGTAACACACTCTTACAAGTCCCAACATAGTCCCCTTTAAGAGGTAATTGGAAAATTTCCCATTGTTGTTAAAGGAAACAGCCTAATTAGTCTAGATCAGCATCTGAATATATGACAGCTTATTATGGCCTCAACTAAAACTAGAGGATGGTACCACTTACTGGGAATACAAATTAAAGAACAAAGAAACAGAAGTAAAGCACATACTGGCATTTTCATTTTGGTACAATTCCTTGATTCTTTCGAATGACCTTTGTTGAGTTTCCTCCATTTCCTCTGTCTTCGCCTGCAAGTAAATTGATATACCCTTTTGTAATGTCGAATGATTTGGTAACGACAATAAGAGGAAGATGTGATCCAATACTAAACATATATCATAAATCATAATAAGGGAGTAAAAACAAAATATGATACGATAAATCACCTCATATAACTGTTTCCATTTAAATGTTACTTTCACTTGCTTCATTCTCTCGATCACCTGATTGATGCTCTTGTCACCAAACTCAATCTGGTAAAACCTCTTCCAAAGTCTATCAGTCACTTGACTGAGATCTCTTCCCTGAAAGAAGAATTTGAGCATTAAAAATGGACTTGATATGTACCACTGCAAGAGGATAACCTAATCATAGAGTTTCTTACTTCTGTCGAATTCTCCACATGTGTTAATTGTTCAAGAGAACAGTGAGGCAAAATGCGCTCTAGTAGATGAGTGTCTGTTTCACCAACATCCCCAAGGTATCTCACATTATCTACTGCTGTCTGAACACATAAATCTACCAGCGAAGGAACCTTACACCTCATTGTGAAACGCCTTTTATGTCTCGGTGCGTGCTTCAATCTATTCTGGACAGCTCACACCTTCATATGAAAAAGTTAATCAGCAGAAGAAAGAAAATCCAGAACGTAAATCCAAATTTAGAAGCATTTAGTACATTCAATACTAAACCAGATAAACAATAGCTTCCTGCTGTCTATCAGCTAACCTTCTGTATGTTTCCTGTTGAATTTCGAGAAATTACTCCTTGAACAGATACAGTTGAATTTCTTGTTTTCACATTTATCATTTTTGAACATTTACAATTGATGCTTGTGTATAGCATATCATATATCATACTCAAAGTAGGAAGCTCAAGTTGGATTACCATTTCTTCCCTCCACTAAAACAAATCAGACTAAATATCTAAATAAAATAATAAATATTTTAATTACACAATGTTAGAATTTGAAGTCCAACATGTAACGGCCCAACTTGCTAGTGATATTGTCCGTTTTGGGCCTAGGGCCGCATGACTTTAGAACGTGTCACTAGGGTGTAAGGCCTGCTTACTTATATACCCAACATCTCTCCTTTGTTTTGCCGATGTAGGACTTCTTATCCTAAGCTGGGATGTCACACAACACTTTAATTCTTTACTTATGACATTTTAAATTCCTTACCTTTTAGATGAAGTCCAGTAGTCATTTGAATAAGTTTTATTTTCTTGATTTTCTCCTTTCATTCATTCCATCCATTCACTATATTTAAAGCCCACAATCTCCATGTTAAATTAAAAAGGAAACTGCACATTTGTTTTTCCTGAGCAAATCCCAAATGGCAACAATTTAATTAACACATTAATAACTTATTTAAAGCATATAATTGAATTTTTCAAGCAACAGATGAATATAAAGGTTAAGGGTCAAGAAAATAAATAATACTAAATTTTTAATTGAAGTGATGTATGCTCTTCCGATAGTATATAAGGATGTTCAAAAGCCTTGCTCCATAACTATCAAAAAATGTCATATCCTCTAAATAATTTGTTTCTCTTACACCTATAGAAAAATTCCAAAAACGCAGGGGTTATTTTCTTGTGATTTTTGTTTTAAATAAAACCAATCTAATTCATAATCATATAATGAGTTTAGGTGTATTTTGGTAATTAGTCTTGCCATTTGCAAAGATCAGGAAGAATATAAGTAAAGGGAAGAGAAAGGAATGTCATTCGTGTAGAAGAAGTATAACTATTGGGATCTGAATAAGTGTGAGTTGTAAGAAATAATTTTTATTTTTGTTTTGGGTTGCCTTAAAGAAAGGTTTGATCTTTTATTTTCTTTAACTTCAAATGAAGATTGATTTACAAATTTCTAATAAAAATAACAAAAAACTACTTTCCAATTGAATTAAGAGGCTGTTAGAAAATGGACTCATTCTACAAATAATTTGTGTAAATTTCAGGAGATTTACTTGAACAAGGATTTGTTTCGGAAAGCAGACCGACCAATGGGAATCGAGACATCACCGTTTGCGGGAGCAGTATGATATCAACTAACTTAAGGAAGTTGTCTGACCCATAGAGAGAGTTGGATGCGGCTGAGCTAGAAATAGCTTAATTAGGTTTGAACCAAATGTAACTATCAATTTCCTCTTCTTTTCATCACTCTCCTATCATGAGCAATGCTTCGATTTAGTGTCAGACTACATTTAATTTTGATGCTTGTGCATCTATCTAATCATGATCAATAGTCTAGAATGTTTATCACTTTCAACACAATTTTCACTTCCAATTTTTTTTCCCTTTTGTGGTATATAACCATTAGAGTTGCAATAGTGACAACATTGAATTATTTTTGTTTTATTACTCGAGAATTCATATTGGCTTATTTCGAGCTGGATTCTCAAATTGTTAAACAAACTACCACATTCATGAAATCTTTGCTTTACTTATGTTGTGACATAACATGTTTCAATAATCTTATGTAATTATGCAAAATTACTAAATCTCTCGAAATACACGTGCAACACACATGTCCGATAACTAGTTGCTTAATACATAATTCCGCGCAAGTCCAAACTTATACAACTATCAACAATGTAATAACACCTCCAAAAAATCCGACTGTACAGTGGTACTGCTTTAAGAAAATATAGGTAGTGAATAAAATTTCACAAATTTATAATTCATGGATTATGCATAACATCGATTAGGTCAACAAAACCCGGAAAGAAAATTATGAATTCAATTACAATTAACAATCAAATCCATTGGATCATTGAATTCGACAAAACTGTAGGCATTGGCAATGAAAAATAACGGGAATTAAACATAAGAAAATTCACATACATGAAAATTATTGACCACATGAGAAATTAAACCGTAAATAGAAGCAAAAGGAGAATTGAACCTCACCGGAATGTGATCGGAGCTGGAATTCGCCTGACGGACTCCGATGATCAAATATCTGAAAAATAAAAATTGAATTTGTAGGGGAAGGGAAAAGGAACTTGAATTCCGATTGAGTTTAAGAACTGCAACGCATCGGAAGATTCATCGGAAACACAAAAAAAAATTGATCGATTGATGGAAGACGGCGAACAGAGGTTTGTTATATCCCAAAAATAATATTGGAAGCGTTTCAGCGCGTGCTTGTACGCGCAGTTGCGGCAGGCTAACATTGGGCCTTAGAATTTGGATTAGGATGTAAGGGCCCAAGTTCAGAAAGTAGTCTCCTTTTCGGCTTTGGAAAGAAGGGAACTAATTACTTAGATACAACTTTACAAGATTTTGGTGTGTCTACATACATTCGTATACATGTATCTTTGGGTACATGAATTAAAATTAGGTGTAATTTGTTTTAGATACATTATATCCAAGTGAATTTGCATTTTTATGTGATACATAATAAATCTCGCTCGCCACTCTCCTATGTATATATGCGAATCACACCAGATACATACAAATACATGTATCTAGTGACAATGTATCTGAGATACATGACTACTTCCCTCGCCTCCCTCTCCATCTAGCTCGCCACTCTCCTATGTATATACTCAAAATCTTCTTTAAATTTTTTTAAAATTTAGATATAAAATCCTCTCGATGTTCTGAATTATTTTTTTTATATAATTTGCTGGAAATGATTCATGTTTGAGTTACGTCAAATTTTTAAATCAAACTTTTGAAACTTTAATGACTAATTGATCATGATGAAAGTAGTAGATGGAAGGACGACCGAAAGCAACAAAGAGAAAAGGAAGGAGGAGGAAGGAAGAAAAAGCTATTAATGGCTAAAGTTGAAGGAAGAACAAAATATGATCGAATGGTCAATTCGACCTTTTTTCTGGTAAATAAAATAGCCAAATGGCCCTTTTATATAATTAACCCAAGAAAGAAAAGGAAAAATTAGACAAAATGTCTATTGGGTGAAAATTTCTTACCCAAAATAATTCAATTATCATTAACTACATAAAATGTTCATTCGACCACTTCTGATTTAAGAATAGTACTTTTTCGCTACTGTTTTTCCTTTTTTCTGTCTTATTCTTCCTTATTTATTTGCTTAATTCTTTCCATCTTCCCTCCTTCCTCTGGCTTCCATTTTTAAAGCTTATTCAAAGCTCAACTTTAAAATTTGACATACCACAAATTTGAATCATTTCGGATGAATAGTAAATCAAAAGACTCGAAACATTAAGAGGATATCATATCTGAATTTTGAAACTATTTTAAAAAGATTTGAGTTGATTGGGATTGAAAAAAATAGATGTGCAATGTTAACTTTATTGTACCAACAATGTATATCATTGTATATACATCTCTGATACATCATTATACATCCTCTGAATATATATTATTTATATAATATCGATACATTATATATACATATTGATGTCATTTTGTTAAAAATATTTTTTGTTGCATATACATATCGGTAAGTAACCCCAAAGAAAAGTCTCCTTATGTGATAATGGGGTTGTGCTAGAAGATTAATTTAAAATTGGAGTAGGAAACCAAAATAATTTAGGATTTGATATTTTTCATAACTTATGATAGCTATTTCTATATCATACTATCCACTTTAAGCAAAATCTTCATGAATTTCTTCAAATAAAAGATCTCACACTATTAATATAAGTTAAATGGATATCAACGTTATGATTTTGGTGGTGAAATCAATCCTCCTTTGCTTGACTTAAAATCTTTAAGATATCTTGATTTGAGCTCAAACAATTTTGGAGGGTCTCAAATTCCAAATTTCAACATGTGGATTTTTTAATTATTACTCTCATTCGTAAATGGTAAATATTTATTCGCATCAGATGATTACACACAATATCATATATAAATCACTATAGTTTAAGCGATCTAATAAGACGAGAATGCATGCATGTAATTAATAAAACTATGGTTAAGTGTCGGAATTTTGTGTGCAAACACATATCATATATCTATTGATTTGATGTAAACTGTTGTACGAATAACTATGAAAAAAATACATGTGTTCATGCTTTGATCGAAATCTAGAAAATACAAATGCAATGGTAGCTCACAACTGTACACCTTTTGTTGTTTCAAACACACTGAAGGGGAAAAAATCACTAGTTTCTTTAAGTTTTATCTTTTCCTCCTTTTTCCCCATCTTTTGACTACAAATTAAAGTGGGACATCTATTGTAAAAAGTTTCTACCTTTTCTTTTTTGAAAAAAATTACGCGGTTTCAGTGACTCAAGAAATAGGGCATTTTGGTACTGTTGAAGTGATTGGCAAAATGCTGTCTGGTGGGAGAAAATATTTATGTCACGTAGCTCATATTTTGAGTTCATTACTCGGTTTAGTCCATATATTTGTATATAAACACCTTTTATATAAGATTGATATATTATATATAATATTTTCTCCAGATATAATGTTGTATGTATACTATTGTATCTTATGTTATGTGGCGGTGTATTTTTGAAAATTTCACCTTTTTTTTTGGTTTTCTACAATGCAATGTATCTTCTTTTATGCTTTTTTTTTTGCCGTGCAAATGGGGTTGAAGAAGAAAAAGAAAGAAGAAAGAGTAGGCATACTTTGTATAAAGTGATACCAGTGAGTCAAAGTTTATATAAAGTGAACTTTTTAAAAATTATTATTGTTGTGATCGGCCCAGCTTTCGTGCATCTCGATTAATTTCATGGAATATTTGTCACCTTTCATTAGCAACATATAACTTTGTTCACCAAAACTAGGACAAATGGAAAGAATCACTACTATTTTTTTTATCTTCGCTAACTTTCTAATATGGACACTGTTAGGCCATGTCGGCTAATGATAGTTTTAATATAATATGATATTATTCGTTCATATAATTCTTGTCGAATTATTGGCTTTGATACAAGTTGTTGTGTTAAATTGACCTAAAAACTCTAAGATAGAGTGATTTGCCCATTTAAAT
>JAJOOO010018556.1:0-17162 GCA_029582685.1 Solanum piurae | reverse complement strand
AAATATTTTTTAATAGTCTTTATACAAGGCTTGCTATTTCCAATACATCAAACCAAACAATGTATAAGAAATAATGCAAGCATAACTAATGCAAGCATTACTAATGCTTGCATTACTAATGCATGCATTACTAATACATCATATTCAGCATTATTCTTATACACTCTACCAAACGACCCCTTATAGGGAAATAACTATAATTTATGATATAAAATAGGAATGAAGTGTAAATTTATCCATTGATTTCATAATGTAAACAAGTATTGTTGGACATTCCAAAATAGTATAGTGGACAACTATTGTTGGACGGAGGGAGTATTAAAAATAGTCATTTTTGTTTAGGGGTGGACATAGTTTGGATCCACTCAAAATCCAAATCGAAATCTGAACTTTTTGGATTATCAAATATCCAAACCGAAATTTAAATTGGATATCTAATTTAAAAATTAAAAATTCAGACCAAAATTAATCACTTTCATCTAATTAAAATTTATGAACTAATATTGAATTTAAATAAACAGTGGCCATCTATTATATGCCCAAGGAAAAAAATAATCTTTATACAATTTACTATATAATTAAAAAAATTGGCATGCAAGTGAAGAGGGAAAATAGATCAGAATACTTGTGATATAGCTATAGACACGTCAAACACACACAAATAAGGCCCGTAGGAAAAAAGAGCCAATTAAGCACCACATATTTATTAGTTGTTGCAAAATATGTATTTATAGCATAGATTTTCAGACTCACAAGCCACTGGTAATTTTCTGCATGTAAGCATATCACACATATCCGTCAAAATGCATTTAGTGGTGGACTGCTTCATTCTTATCGAGAAGTTTCGTGTTCAAATCTTGGGTATGGAGAAAATCATGTAGGGAGTGCTGCCCCCGAATATGCTCTGCAATGCATGATCAGAGTTTAATCGGAGCTCCAATATAAGCTCCGAACACCAAATGAAAAACCAAAACAAAAAAAATAAATTTCGACGAAGCAAATTCAACTTAATATGTCTGCATACACACGTGTATAACTATAAGTGCAGCCTACAAACTCCACATACCTTTAAAAGAAACATATTTTTTTTAAAAAAAAAATCAACTTCTAATTAGGTAAATATGCTATGGACATATTTTTTTTTTATAATACGGGGTCATTCAGATCAGCTTGCATGTACCATGACTATATTTTTGTTTTTGCTGAGATTTGAACCTTGATCTTTTATATTATATAATTTTCACTTGCTTCATTCATCGATATTTTTGGGTGCCTCTAATAATATACTTATCACGCGCAATTGAAAGAGGTGAGGCGTTTGAACGATCTTGGTGGAGTGAGACTCTTATAAGGACCATAACCCTTGGCCATTTGGCTATTACCCAAACGCCTACTAGGACTAAATAATGGACTACATGATCCACACCCTATTGAATCATCAATCTCTTTGTTATTGACCATATCAGCCAACACCATATAGAAGTAATCAACATCACAAGGCAACAAAATTGGGCCTTGGCTATAACTATAACCATACTCTTTTTCAGCATCTTCAAGCAATTTCTTGAATAATGGATGGTTTGCATACTTTGTTTTTATAACAAACTTCTCTTTATTTGGCCCAACATAAACCCAAAAACACCCTTCTGGAGCTATTGTACTTGTGCTTCTCCCATGCCATGATTTGCTCTTGGACAAATTTTCTCCACCTACTTTCTTCATTGGTAGATATTTCTCCAACTTCTTAAGCATTTCACCAATATTCATTCCCTCAATAAAACAAATTACAATCAATCCAAAAAATTCTTTGCACACTCAAAACTACGTACCAAGTCGCCAACAACAAGACTCTTTCTACTGGTGTGGCGCTGTTGGATGATTCTGATCAATAAAACACGAAAAAGATCATTGGTTATTTTGGTTTGGTGTGTCAACCTCTATCATAAGCTAAATTGAGCATATATCTCATTTTTATCCTTGTTGGATTGTTCATATATATACCTTTTGTAAGAATTCTTCAATTAAGGTGAAAAAGTATATATGACCTTTAGCTTATTCAGAGAAGTGTTGGTTGTTAATTTATAATGAAGATAGCAAAGGCCATAAAAAGGATAAGGAAAAATAGATGAAGCCTTAAAAGAGTAAATGACCATATAGGTTGTTCACTGGCCAAATAGATTCAGTCCTGAATAATACTTGCACTTTGTCAACGAAGAAAAAGCCAACCTTTATTATTTGAAAAAAAAGAAAGGTGTATAATATATGGTTTTATTAAATTCCATAATCGTGACAACTTCTTTGTATTCAACACCTCCCACCCCACCCCCACGAAATGAAAGAAAGCGTTAAGTAATAAATTATATATACGGATGATGGATTGGTGCGGTGGGATTATATTGGAAATATTTTTGCTTTTGTTGTTGTATACAGTGGTCAGTGGCGTAGCCATATATAGCTTAGAATGGTCAGTCCGACATCATTCATCAAAAAATTATAATATATATATAGAGAAAATTATACGAAGTATATACGTCACACATTATTTTTCATTATATATATTAAATCTTGAACACTCTTATAATGAAATCTCTGACTTCACTATTGATGATGATGGTGCAAACTGCAAACAATTTTTATATCATTAGTATAGTTTAATTTGTTGTATCGATTTTGCTCTTTTTAGGTTCATTAAGAAAAAATAATAAATACAAGGTGTAATTTATTAAATTATTCATATTTATTGAATTTTAAAAAAATGAACAGTATTGAAAAAATACTTCTTTATATCAATGATATATATAGTTGAAAACATGTATCAACTTTAATCTTGAATTTTTATGACGATAATTATCTTTTTACTTATTATAGCAAATTACTTATCAAATATTCTACATTAATTACCAATCAATGCTTATTAAATGAAGTTATATATAATTACCTTTTAATGAAGTTATATATAATTACCTTTTAAATGAATTAGTTCGATAGATACTTTTTGTATTGTAGATGCATAACTATTTTCTAACTCGTAAATTATATAGTTTATGTGAACCAACCTATTCTAATTTTCTCTGTTATAATAATATGGTGTGATTTTTGTGGGCGCCATAATGGGAAGGTAGACTGGGAATACGTAAGCGGGATTAATTATACTAATTAAGTTTAATTAGCAGAAACCTTGTATTATTGTTGAATAATTCCAGCGAATTATTTGGATAACATTTTAAAAAAAGGTCAGGATCAAGATTCCAATGAATCAATTAATCTTGTTGAAAGGAATAATAAATAAAATAAAAACAAAGTAAAAAATATAGTAAAACATCTTTTGACTTTATCGTATAAATTTTAATTTTAAACACTTATTTTTAAGCTAAAATTCATAAATTATAAGCTCATTGAAAATAAATTTCTTTATAAAACATAGTCATTTTTACATATAAAAAATAGTTATTTTTACATATTGAAATCTATTGTTATTTTTTATTTTTTCTAATTAAATATAGTAAGTGAACAGAAGACCATTTCATCTTGAACCTATTACGTATGTGATGATCGATTACATTTATTACTCTAATTAAATACACTTCCATAGTGGGGGCCCAGACTCTATTAATTTGAGGATCAAATATTTTATAATTATACCATATGGTTTTGGAGGGCGTTATTTTGCATTGCATATTCGAGGTAATTATATTATAATTAGTAATAATTCGTCATCATTCATGCTTTTGACAAGTGATTATGTTTTAGTGGCACACGCTATTATTATTAATTATCATAAAAAAAATTTAATTGGAAGTGTATCGTGTGAGACATCATCTAATTAACTATTTTATGGAACTAATTAATTCCATTCTTCCACCATGATAAATTGTTTAATTATTCTTTTTTAAAACATTCTTGACAGTTCAAAAATAAAAGAACTGGAATTCTTGGTCTTGATTACATTAAATATTTTTTCTCCTTTGACAATCGGAAAAAGTTCCGATATTACCTGCAATAATTTTTCTTTTAATATGTTTGTAACATGAATTATTAGGTCCATGAACTAATTATATAAATAACATTGTCATCATATAATATTCACAAGTTCGCTTATCTTATCCGAATATTAGTTTTTCTTTTAATATGTTTGTTCTATACAAATAAATTAATAGTAATAATAAATCTTGATAATTTAATTGTAAGCTCTTTAGAGCTTATATCATATAGTAAATATATATATATTTACATATCTAGTGAAATTGAGACTTGGTGGGGAAGTAAACCTTAGTAATTAACAAAATATTAAGGATAAATAATTGTAGTCTTATCACTATGGTTTTGAATTATTCTTTGGTGATAGTTAGTTTGTATTTAGGAGTTTTAATCTCATGTGATTGTATCTCGTGTATTTCAAATTAAACATAGTGTAATTACTATATATATGTGAATGGAAGATACTCTCAATATATCGAGAGTCGTTATCAAATTCTCCTTCTTTAATTTGATATCAGAGTTGTGTGTGATTCATGCTTCTTCTTTTTCTCTTCCGTTCGTATGACTTCTGGAAATCAATCCTCTTCGGCCAACAATCTACTTGTGGCACTATATATCAGGAGGATCAAACAACAAAGTTTCCTTAATATCCAAAGGCAATAGGCTCAATATGGGGATATCTTCACAAAGGGCTCGTCTCTTTTTATTCATTTCCGCGACAAGCTACGCTATCGTTGAGCTTGTCAGGGATATTTAAGGATAAACAATTATTGCCTTATCACTATAGTTTTGAATTATCCTTTGAATGATAGTTAGCTTGTATTAGGAGTTTTAATCTCATGTAAACTCTATCTCATGTATTTCAAATTAAACCTAATGTAAATACTATATATACGTGAATGGAAGATACTCTCAAAATATCGAGAGTCATTATCAAATTCTCCTTTTTTTAATTCAAAAGTCGAATTTGTAAATTTGGTGACTGCGGAATATGTTCATCGACAAAATAAATTTTCAAATATAGCAAACTAAAATGGGACTAACAGGTGTATTTTTAAACATTTTGCCTTAAATTAATCAATTAAATCATTTATTTAAGGTCAAACAGGTATTTCTTTTGGTTATCAAATTTTTTTATTCCTTTTAAGGGTGTGTTTTGTTTAGAAGATATAATCTCAAGAACATATATATATAATTTAGATAAATAATGAGATGCGGTAGATTTTGGGGTTAAGAAGATGGGAAGGATATAATCAATATAAATTATTATTTATGAATTTTTTACTAATTTTACGGGTCATTTAAAAAAACTAAGAATTGAATTAAATGGACTATATGTTAATGAAGTGAGGATTCGTTAGGTTTGAAGGTAATTTTGAAAACTTTTGTTAGCGATGGGCTAATTTGGCTACATAGTATAAATTATTGAAATTTTCCCCCTTCATTTTTAGCTTTTCGATTTAGGAAAACTACACCGTATAGTTATTTATTAAAATAATAATTAACAATTATATATATATATATATATATATATATCATTTCTTTTATATTAAACAATATATAGCTATAGATTTAATTAGCAAATTATTTTAATCAATCAACCAAATATACAACTTCGGACTTCCTCCTTGATTTATTGATTTGAAGCGTTAACTATAGAATCAACTTCTGATCCCTCAATATTGGGCTGGGCTGACTGTTTATATTTGATTTCTTGGATATGGCCCAATCTAGTAGCTAGACTAGATGGAGAAGAATTGATACATATATACTTAACTCTTAGATTAAATTGACATGTGTTGGTCAAACAAATATTTAGCAAATAAAATCCTAAAAGAATTGACATTTAATAGTCATACATCTATTCTGCCGAAAACTAAGCAAGTGCCCCACAAATATAAATTAATCATATATCGTATATATATATATATATAAAGAGAACTTTACGCCCGCCTACGTGACGTCACCACAAACCAGAATTTCCTTTTAATTTATTTATTTACATTCAACCTTTTTCCCCCTTTTTCTTGTGCTTTTATGAGGTACACTCACTCTCTCTGCCACGTAATCCCTTAGGAGGGTTTAAATCACTTAAGATATTAAGGGGGTATTTAAACGTCCGCGTAGTTTAAGTGCTAAAATAAGTTGTACTCCCAAATTTAGGAGTTTTTTTATATGTGTTTTCTCTATTTATATTTTGTGGCCTATTTATGTAGTTTTTTCAAGAAAATTCCTACTCACACCTAGGGGTGTACAAGTCAAACCGAACCGACAAATCAAATCAAGCCGAGGAAAAAAACCGACTTGTGGTTTGGTTTGGTTGGTTTGGCGTTGGAAAAAAAACCGACCACTCTTGATTTGATTTGGTATTCAAAGAAAAAAAGTCAAATCGAACCCAAATCAAACCGACATAATATAAATATATTATTTTATTTTATTTATAGATAAAAAAATATTATTTATAATCTACTTTGTTAATATATTTTTAGTTAGTTTATAGTTTTCAATGTTTATATATATTATTTCAAATTTGGGCTTGTAAAATTTTGTAAATATTTTATTTTGTACTAAGATCAGAAGTTACAATAATATTGTTATAGTTTTTCAAATTCGAAGTTAACAATTTACTTTGTAAATATTTCGTTTTGTATTCAGTTTGTTTGTAGTCTTTGATATTATTAATTTAACATATTGAACGTTGATATTTAAAATAAAATAAAATTCTACTCATGTGAATTTTATCGTCTTTTCGAAGATTTCTATTCATTTAACATTTTTTAAGTTTAGCTTATCACACATGTAAGTGAAAATATATTTGATCTCTTTTTCAAACACCGTGTAGTTGTAAAAATCCAAAAAACCGAAAAAACCCAAAAAAATCGACTAAAGCCGAGATCGAAAAATCCAACTTTATGTGATTTGATTTGGTTTTTAGATTTAATAAACCGACATAATTGGTTTAGATTTTTTTAATGAAAAATCAAACCAAACCGACCTATGTACACCCCTACAGTCACACCCATCTCTTTTTAAATTGTTTTTATTCAAAATATAAAAAATATTTTCTCTCTCTTCTAGCTTTCAACCATTTCTCCTTAAAATTAGTAAAATATTTATTTAGAATTATAAATCTCCTTAAAATTAACAAAGTATTTAATTATGACTATTCTTCGTTCAGAGGATATTTTTTGAATCTCTATCATCTATAAATTATTTTTCTCAATTGTTTGCTAGAAGTTATAACGAGAAACTCAATTCATAATTATGTTAAGAGATTAGAGTCAAAAACACGTCTCTCTCTTTTATTATAATTTTATCATGGTGTGTGTAATACAATCTTTCTTTTATTTTTTAAAATTGTCAAATTACTACACATGAATAAAACATTTCACATTGACAAAAATTAAATAAATTATTAGTATTAGTTAAAGTTAAAGATTAAAGTGTTACTACTTCACCCCAAAAAAAATTATGAAATAAAATCTATAATATTTTTCTTGCCACACTCCACCCCTTCCTCTCATGGTACTCCCTTATCCCAATTTTTTATAAAAGTTTTAAGAAAATTCTTACTTCATCTCCCCCCCTCCTAATCCCTTCAAATAATAATTTAGATATTATTTTATTTTATTTTTTAAATTCTACCCCACCCCTCATAACTCTCCGCTTTCAATTTTTTTCTCGTTTATAATTCGATATATATATATATTACTTGTCACACAAAAAATTTAAAATAAAATTTTAATTTTTGTTATATTCGATACACAAGCAAAAAAAATATTTCCCTAAAATATATGTACACATCTAATATATAAAAAAAAAAAAAAAAAAAAAAACTAGGAGTGGAGGGTTCGACAGGGTGGGTAGAATTTTATTTTAATTTTTTTTAAAAAATAATATCAATTTATTTTAGGAAGGAGCAAGAATGAGGTGGAGTCTGAATTTTCAAAAATATTTTTATAAAAGAATTTAAAAAATTAAGGGACAGGGTTTAGGGGGGGGGGGGGAGATGGTGGGATGAAGTGAGAAAAATATTTTTATTTTTATTTTTTTGGGAAAGTAATACTTTAACATTTAGTTTTTAATTAATATCAATAGTTTATACATTTTATCTATGTGAAATGTCATGTGACAAGATTTTTGCAAAAAGAGAGTGTATTACATACATTACGGACATGTGTTTCTCAAACTAATAAGTAATAGTTTATGTTTAAAACTTACACTTTCAATAGTCACTACTAAAAAACTGCCAAAAAAGACGGCCAAAAGCGACGGACTGCGTCGCTTTTTTGGTGAAAATCGACGGAAAAGCGATGCAGTCATTTCCGTCGCTTTTTAGCTCGACACTTTTCAAAAAGCGACGAACTGCGTCGTTTTTTGACCTTTTTTATATAAAAGCGACGGACTCCGTCTCTATCTTTTATTTTTAATTTTTTTTAATTTCCAAAATGCGACGCAATCCATCGCTTTTGTGGAAATTATTTTTTTGGAAAATCCAGAAAAGCGACGGACAAAACCACGCTATCCATCGTTTTTCTGGGTTTTAAAAAAAATTAAAACCCAAAAAAGCGACGGACAGAACCACGTTGTCCGTCGCTTTTTCTGTAATTTTTTTGACAGGCGTTTCTGCTGCCCGCCTGCAAATTCAATTCAACACTATTCAGCCCAATAAAACACATACAATTATAAATAATCTACACAAAACATGAAACAACAAACTTAAAATAACATTCAAAAGCATCTAAATCAAAATTTAAAGACTTACAAAGTCTTTCAAAATTTTAAAAAAATTCATAAATGTCCAGAGATCTAAACTAGAGAGTGGGTTCTATATAATCATCTTCATCATCATTGTCGTCGTCGATGTCCTCGAGAACCGACGTAGTAGGTCGACAAGCGAGGTTCATCACTTGTTCTTTGATTTGATGAACGGTCTCGCTCATGCTTCGTTGTTCAACTTCTCTTCTCCGCTCCGACGCTGCCAGTGCCGATGTAAGTTGTGCTATTTGAGCCGACATAACAGCAATCTGAACACCGTCAAGTGCCTCGGCTTGACTTGACGATCCAATACCTTCTAAGCTTGACTGGAGTTGCTTTACATCATTTCGAGATCCTAAATCATAGCATCTACCCTTGTGTGTCCCCCTTACCACTTTTTCTTTCCAAATCTGGGTGGACAGTTCAAGTGTCAATTGGACCGAACTATCTAGATTCTTAGCGACGTACTGATGAAAGTCATTCTGCTGTTTCTGCATATTAAATATAAAAATTGACATCAATATATATACATATCATAAATATATTCACTATTAATATATTTTATTCATATTAAATAACTTACAAAAGTCGTTCGGACTTTTCCTCCACCCACACATTTGGATCCGACTCATTTTCTTTCTTCATAACATGAGTGTTCTTGAAAACCTCCGGTTCAATGGGAGTAGGTCCCAATTCTTTTTCCTACAAATAAAAACTGAAATTTATAACGATATATATGAAACAACTAATTATTTATTTAAAAGTTTGAATTAGAACTTACCATCTCTCTTGGAATTGTTCTAAGCTCTTTGCACCTTCGGTGTGCAACGAGCCACCCTTAAGACTGCCTCTAGCCTTTTTAACTTGTTTAGATATTTCCTTAAACTTGTTTGTGTTTCAATACATACCTAATTCATCAAAACATGAGGCAACATCCAATTCGAACGTTCAGCAGTATCCCGAACTTTCTTTATCTAGGCAGACAGTTTAGAGGATGCCTTCCTCTCAAATGTGGTCGTAATGACCCAATTGTGCCTCGGCTTCTAAGTATACATAGTCTGGAAAAAAATTTGAATAACGTTAATTACATCAATAGTAAAAAAAGTAAAGTATACTTAACTTAACTAAAAAATATATACCTTAAAGTTATTAAACATCGCCTGACGTATACTGTTTGAAATCTCTCTCCAAGAATGATAAGCCTGTGTATAGAGTCTTCTAAAACAATTTTTTAAAGCCCGGGCAACATCTTTTGCAGGATGCCACCTGCAAAACACATAATAAATATGTTAGTTCATGAATAATATATTAAAGTATAAGAAATAAATAAAATAAACTAACAAACTTACGATGATCCATCCGGCTCAATCATGACTCTACCAAGTCTCTGGCCAGGAGTTAGATGAGGCATCATATCAGCTGGTGTAGCTGTAAACGAGGGTGATACATCAGGATGCATAAAACGCTGAGTTAATGGAGGCGTACTGGCCACAACATCTGACTGCTCGCTACTAGAATCTCTAATCTTCATGGCAGATAACTGAGGAGATGTACATGTGAGAGATAGAGTACCTGCCGATAAGGGTCGTGCTCGACGAATAGCCTGTAAAGGTAGGTCCTCGTAGCGTCGTGAAGGCAATGCATGTGAAGTAGATGAAGCACTGACTGGTCGACAATAATTAAGATAATATTGTCGAGGATCCGCCGTACTAAACGAAACAACAAATAAATGAGTATCACGGCTGATGCGCTCTGACGCAGAAGAAATAGATTCTGCAATATTCTCAGGATCTATGGGTCTCCTAGACTTCTTTTTCTTAGCCTGTTTAGTCTGGCTAACTCCAAGATGCTCGCGATGTCTATCACCGTCACCGCCTGATGACATATGTATACAAATTTACATGTATAATATATATAAAAATCATAAATTAAATAAAATTAGAAAAATACACTAACAACATATATATACTAGCTAGCTTTCATTCTACACTATTCCTCCTCGCTTGTTTCAAATCCATCATTCTCCCATTCTTCCTCCTCAGTTGTTTCATTTTCATTATCATCCCATTCTTCATCATCAAATGATTCATTTTCCTCATTCTCCGATATTTCTTCCTCAACATTCAGTATCTCATCATCAAATACTTCTTCTAATATGTGTTGAGAATGTTGTAGTGTGGTTTCCAATTCAACATCAACTTGTTGTTGAACAATTGCAACATCATTTTGATACGCCACATCTAAGACATTGTCAATTTCAATTCTTCCAACATGCTTACTTTTAATAACAACCCACCAATCAGCTTTGTCTCTACGCAATGGATATGGAGCGTGTTGACACCCAATTTTGATCCTCCCTGATAATAATTAATTTTCGAGCTTCTTAATTTTCAAGCGATTTAAAAAAATTGACTTTATAAAATTCAAAATATTTTTTTAGTTAGGTTTTAGATAGTTTTGTCACTTTTTATAATTTTAAAATAATATATGTATATTTTTGAATTTTATAAATACTCGAAAATCGTCTCAAAAGGTTGTTTAATTAAATATTTTGGTTATGTTTGCTTAGTTATTTAATAGTTTATAATTTTTTGAGTTAATTAGTGTTTAATAAAATTTTATTTTATATATAATCAAATTAATTATTTTATTTTGTGAAAGGTAAGAAGCTCATCAATTAATCACATTAATTCGTCCTATTTAAATTTTAGTCGAATTTGCTAAATTAAACTCAATTGGACTAAGACTCTTAAATTCAAAAGACCAATTTTGGGCCATTTTTTTTTAATTTTCAACGGCCCAAGTCTTTTTCCAACAGTCCACACCATTATTCCCATTTTCCAGCCCATTTCCTCTGCTTCAAATTTTCCAGCCCACCAAAACGGCCCCCGACCCGACCCATTCCAACAGCTAAAAGAGAGACCCAGCAGCGTTCAATTTCCAGAATATTACAACAACAATAATACATCAGCAACACAGCTCACCGCAACAGCACATGCAACACCCAGACGACCCATACACGACTTCTTCTCCTTCACACGTCAAAGTAGACGGAAAGCTGCCATCGTCTTCATCGATGGAACAACAGGAACAGACCTGCAGTTGCGTCCTGCAGCAGCAGCCTGTCAAGCCATCCACCCTCATCTTTTCGTCCGAATTTCATGGGATTTTCGTTGAAATCTTGTACCGAGAACAATATTTCCCATCCTTGGAGGAAAATTTCAAATTGGAGGTTGAACTCGAATTCCTATTCTACCTTTTTCCCCCAATTCCGAACCCCAATTCCCTTTTTATAAATACCCTCTTCTTGCTCTTGATTAGGGAGGGAGAAAATATTAAGAGTTAGTTTAAGTGTTGAGAGGAAGAAATATATCTAAACCAAAAATCTTTAAAGTTGTTCGGATCAGTCTTGGCTCTCGCTCGTTTTCGTCTTGTTCGTTCGAGTTTCTCGGAGTCGTGTTTCGGTGGAAGAATCGATGCCCTCCTCAGCTCGTTTGTCCTAGTTTGCTGCCCTCAAAAAGGTAAAATTCCCTCCAAATCGTGATGTATATATTGCTTCACTTATGGGTTTAGTCATATTATTTTATTTTGTTTTATTTCTTCTGTAGTGATCGATTCCAGTTTTTTTTTAGTGCTTAATTCATTCAAAATCTTGCATCGTTTTAATCTATTGGAAATTTTGTTGGGCTGATTTTCCTACTATATGAACATTTTCTTTAAGTACCTGCTGGTTGATTTTTCTTGTGTGTAAGTCGTATATAAGAGGGGTTGTTTAGTTCCGATATGATTTATTGCTATTTAATTTTGAAGGAATGGTCACTCGTATTGATATTTTGATTTTGATTTCGAATAAGTTGACGATGGTTTGAAATTCCCTTCTAATATCTTCATTGTTCTAAAGGCTGAAAATGCTGAGCTTTGTCAAATAAACTTTATTATTGCAAAATTTATAAATATGTTTAGTTCCATGCTTCAAGGTTTCAGCCTATGTGATACTACTGGAGTAACTACTGATGAAATCTTATCCTCTGTTTAAATAAAATGTTTATTTGTGACTTTGATTTCATGGTCATTGTTGTCTTGGTTTAGATTTTACTTGCTCTCTATAGTGTCCTACTTCATGTATCACTTGAATGCCTTCAGAGTATCATATACTTCATCAGTAATACATCTATTTATTCTTTAAACATCCATCGGTTGACTTTCTTTTCTCGAAAAGTTTTGTTTCGAAGTTTTCGGGTGTTTGGGAAATGGAACTGTAGTTCACTCTTGAGAGGACGTCGTTAATGTATCAAGAATTTTGCTTTGTTTATGGATATGTTCTTTGAATTTAGACGACCTGCTTGCTATTGATATTTGCATCATAAATTATTATAAACAAGAACTTCTTCTTGCCTCATTATGCTTATGCTTAATGATCTTTGTTAGTTCTAGTATGTCCATATACTTAGCATGTGTGTGAGTTCATTTTGGTTAAAGGATATTGTCTAAGATTAGATAATGATCAGTTAAGTCCTAGCTTGGTTACTTTTCTCCTAATGGTCATGATTGGAATGTTAAGAACATTATTTATTTAAGTTGATTAGTATTAGTTGTATTGTTGTAATATCCTGGGTTGTTTCAAGTACTCTCTCTGCTACTAGTTGGCATCGTATTTGGATAGAAGTAAGAATTTTAGGGATTAACTGAAGTAGTGATCGTATATGATGTTATTTCATTGTTCTTATCCCGACAACTTCATTTCTCTACTCCTCTGATCTCATTATTGTCTAATATGACCTTTTGCTCAAAACTCCATCATGATTCTGCCTAATAATTTTGTTTAAAATGGTTCATTGTTTGTAGTTGAATTAGTGTAAAATATGAGCCTTTCGTTTCTTTTCCTAGATCTTAATTGTTGAAATTTCATCCTTAAATTATTCAAAGCATGAATCTTTGGCGTTAACCTTCCAATGTACAATATGTTGATCCTTTGACCCCTTGTGAACTTCCAATGGCTAGATTATGTCCTATTTGTGGCTTTTGTTTTGAAGCAAAGAAAACATATGCCAAGTTATCGGTTGACTGATGTGATTACTTGTTCATCATAGTCTAATCTGCTCCTATTACTTCCATGTTTGCTCCTTCATAAATCTTATTTTTGTGCATATGTGTATGTATCTGGGAATATCTATATGCCTAAACTTTAATAGATAGTGTTAATTTATTTTATTTTATTTTTTCTCTTTAATTCCTTATCCATGTTTTAAATTCCTCTTTGCCTAGTTTTCTTGTCACTACTAAAACTTAATTGCTTGCTCGTCGATATACAGTGGTTCTCATTTTCTTTCTAAGAAATCCATGGATGAATTGGTCTAACAGTGACTTCGGGTTTAAATGGTTTAACCACCTTAGTATTTTTCTTTTTCTCAGGTCATTTATTTTAGATAATTGCTTTATCATGTAGGTTTATTAAAAGAATCTGCCTTAGCTTGGCAAAAATAATGAGTTTCTCTTCCTATGATTCAATATATATTAAAATAGATGATCTCTGTTAGCTTAAGATATGATTTATTTGGGTTAGGTTTTAAGGCAGCAGTTTGCATAATATTTGAAATTATCTTCAATTCTTAGTGTAATGGTATTATTTTTTATTTTTTTTGTATGAATAACCGTGCTCCATTCTCATGAATAATGTCACCTTCTAATAAAATTGAATGATAAAGTAGTTTATATTTTAATTCCTTGACTTCAGTTATTTAAATTGTATTGAAAAAGTGTTGATTCTAACTTTCTTTATTTTTGTTTGTCATATGAGACGTCTATCCGAGTCCATTGTGGACTCCTCTATTCACTCCTTGCATCCCAAGTTGGGTTGAAACCCAACACTCCTCTTTTTTATCAAGTCGGAAGTCATCATGTTCGAGTTTTAAAAGCGGATGGACAGGGGTACAAGGCTGTAGTCAAAATACAAGCCTCCAAAAGTCCTAAGATGGACATTATACATTCATTATACACTGTATACATTCAGTATACATCAATATACATGTAGAAAATGTGGAAATACAGGGCTAAGGCAAAATATAGGTGTTTGGAAGCAGGAGATACATGGAAAGAGCTGATATATTCTCTCATATACACTGATATACATCCGGTGTATATGCAAAAACGGGAATTGGATTAGCTCAAAATTTGCAGCGAAATTGGCCCAAGAAGGGGCCCAATTTCATTATCTCTTTTGCCCTTCTATTTGTTTTGATTATGTTTGACTAATTTTTATTAACTCAAACTTTAAATAACTTAATTAAAATCCCCAAAAGATGAACCATATTGTTTATGTTAAGTTTATTTTAATTAAGTTTTCCCTTCTTCTTTTTTAATCAACTCTTGTACTTTTATTGAAAACTTTTACTTAATCTTCAATTAATTTAAAAAGTACTCATGCTTTAATTGACTAAATTGGTTTAAATTATTATTTTAAAAAAATGAATTAAATGAATACTAATTAATCTAGTTTTATTAATATTCTAAGTACTTGTATTTCGAGTCAAATGTTTCAATTTGATTCTCTTTCTCTAAAAAATAAAAATAAAGTGTCATTTATATAATTATTTTTCTCAAAGTTAATCAAATATTGTAAATTATAATTTTTTATGTTAAATCATTTTCCCATAAATTAGTCAAAAAAATATTTTAGTCAAATCGCAGGTCAACCGCATGTTAGTGGGCACTTCGAATGCTTAAACCTTTCTTGAAGTGTAAATTGAACCCTGAACCCTCTTTGGTATTTTCAAATGATACTGTTTAAATCTTTGAAAATAAAGATTTTCTTAATTTCTTCAAAAAATTAAGTGGCGACTCTTTTTTAAGTATTTTTCTCAAATTGTTTTATACTTAGAACATTTCAAAAAGTAATTTTTTCTAAAGATAGTAAAATTACGGCATAACAGAGCGTAATACACTTGTTTAGCATTTTGTGCAATAATAAAAGGATCATAACTTTTGTATTTCCAGGTGTGCTTAACTTCAACTAAACCACATTACTTATTTTAACTTATTTAAACAACTTAACAACTTTTTAACTTTAACTAGTTTAGTTTTGACTTAATTCCAACAACTAATTAATTCACCAACCAAACCACATTATTTATTTTAACTTATTTAAACAACTTAATAATTTTTTAACTTTAACTAGTTTAGTATTGACTTAATTTCAAAAACTAAATCCACCAACTAAATCACATTATTTACTTTAACTTATTTAAACAACTTTTTAACTTTAACTAGTTTAGTTTTGACTTAATTCCAACAACTAATTAATTCACCAACTAAACTACATTTTATTTTAACTTATTTAAACAACTTAATAACTTTTTAACTTTAACTAGTTTAATGTTGACTTAATTCCAACAACTAAACCACATTATTTATTTGACCTTATTTACACAACTTAACAACTTTAATTAGTTTAGTTTTGACTTAATTTCAACAACTAAATTCACCAACTAAATCACATTATTTATTTTAACTTATTTAAATAACTTAACAACTTTTTAACTTTAACTAGTTTAGTTTTGACTTAATTCCAACAACTAATTAATTCACCAACTAAACCACATTATTTATTTTAACTTATTTAAACAACTTAATAACTTTTTAACTTTAACTAGTTTAGTGTTGACTTAATTACAACAACTAAATCCACCAACTAAATCACATTATTTATTTTAAATTATTTAAACAACTTAACAACTATTTAACTTTAACAACTTAACAACTTTTCAAAGTTAAGTGTCAACACTAGATGGACACAAATCGATCTTGCAAAAAAACAATTTTGTCATCAATAGGATCAACTAGTGTTGGTACTTATGCTTAACAAATATATTATTTCTAAATTTAAAGCTAAGTGTCAACACTAGATGGGCACAAATCGATCTTGCAAGAAAATCAATTTTGTCATCAATAGGACAACTAGTGTTGGTACTTATGCTAAACAAACACATTATTCCTAAATTAAAGCTTAATATCAACACTAGATGGACACAAATCGATCTTGCAAGAAAAACAATTTTGTCATCAATAGGATCAACTAGTGTTGGTACTTATGCTAAACAAACACATTATTCCTAAATTAAAGCTTAACATCAACACTAGATGGATACAAATCGATCTTACAAGAAAATCAATTTTGTCATCAATATGATCAACTACTGTTGGTACTTATGCTTAACAAACAATTGATGGACACAAAATTAAAGCTAAGTATCAATACTAGATGGACACAAACACATTATTGAAAACAATTGTACTTGAACTTTAGAAATTTAGAAGCACCAACCTTATCTCCTACTTTAATGAAAGAAGCAATATAGTCTTGTATCAACTTTTTTAGATGTTGAGCTTCCTCAGTTGCCTAGCACGAAAAGTTCTAAAATTAGTTAAAT
>JAJOOO010018555.1:0-23992 GCA_029582685.1 Solanum piurae | reverse complement strand
TTTTGAAAGTAGTAATCCACAGGGCAGACAAGATACACTTGGTGGCATAAAATCCTTGAGAGTAAATGGAGATACGTAAGTAATACAAAATTATAGAAGTAATGGCTAAATATGTTTTCATTTAATAATCTTCTCATAATGTATTGTATTAATGATTTTGTAGATTCTGCCCACATGAGGCTGTTCGAGATGTGGTGTTAGCCTTTAAAAAAAGCTTCTCTGGACCATGGCATTGTTGGAGAAAAGTTCCAGAGCATGTACAAGACAAATGGTTTAATGATTTTGAGGTATCTATACCTGAACAAGAATCTGCAAATTTAACTTAAGCATTAGATTTTTCGCATTAGTAAATTCTAAAAATAAAAAAAGTATGCATGCACGCGTGTGAGAAGACACTAATTGATACATGAATCTCATAGTATACTTGTTAATGGGAAAATTATTTTGTCTTTAAAGGAGATTCCTCCATTTGGCCTGATGTTGTCTTTTTGTGTGGAGTTGGAGGATGATTTCTCGTGCTTAATGTTTTTTTTTTCTGCTGTTGTTGAAGTCATTTAGCATTTTCAGTAATGCTATTCATAGAATGTATTGGCATTGTTGAAGTCATCTAGCATTTTCAGTAATTTATATTTGCAGAAGAATTTTTTTTTTTCTGGTGAAGATAAAGTACTTGTTCGAAAAACTTTTAACCGTGTGGGTAGTGAAAGATTGAGTGACATTTTGGGAAAAGCAAAGAAGACATTTTTAAGAACAAAGAAAATACCAAAGTGGATTGCTTAAGTTCACTGGGACGGTTTGATGCAATATTGGAACTCTGACGGTTTTAAGAAAATATCAACAATCAACTCAAAGGAAACTGCTCTGTTAATGAGAATTTTTCTTTTTCTTTAATTCTTGGGCATAACGCAAGGTGAGTGATTTCACATTTGAAAGAACTTTAAGTATATTTGGTTGTTAGTTGTGGTGTTAGGTGCAGTTGTTTGAGGCTGGACTATTTCGCCAAAAAATTGATTTCACATTTGAAATAACTTCAAGTATCTCACTGTTGAAACATATCATTATCCATGCTATCATTTTACTGGGAAATCCCGATTCTGTAAGTATTTGTTCGAGAAACACCATTCAACCTCTTCTGGCAAACCTTGTGTTACATTCATTTTCACTAAGACTCTGGTATAGGATACTATTTTTTGTTTAGCAGTACACACATCCGCAAAGAGTTGTTTCTCTAGTCGACTAAAAATTATACTAAGAGTTTCCGCACCCCAATAGTTAAGGGCCAGTGAACAGGACTTCATCTCTATCGGTTTGGTTTTGGAATTTCACTATGTAGCAGCCTGCATCGTGGTTTTATAACTCAGGTACAAAAGCAAAATTTTAGTACCCATCAATATAATTGTTCATGTAGGAGAAAGTAGGTGATTCACAACATATACATCACTAGAGCATTATTCCATTCATCGATCAGTTCCGTTATTTCTGGTGCCTCTAATACAATAATGGTCGTCCATCAAATATATTTGGTGGATTATAGGTTAAAGGCATACCAGTGGTGGAAGTACAGTTCGACATGAACAAGTTGTTCCAAACTTCTTCCCATCTGTATATTTCTTATTGACCTATTGTATTTTGTTTCTGCCCGACTCTCATTACACCTTAAGGCTTGAATAAGGAACCTATATGGTTTCAATAGAGCATTTAGAAAAGATGTCTTGTATTAGTTCAATACTAGTAGACAATCATTCCAAGAACCCATCAAGCTTTTATAAAATTGAAGTATCTCTTTCTCAATTTCATAATGTTTTAGGAGCTGTCTACTCTCAGGACTGGTTAAAATAGAAATATTCTCCATGTTGGCTCTAGTTTTCACACAGATAATGAACTATTTCTTGTAATTGTCTCCTGCTACTTCAAGCCAGTGAGCCTTAGATTTCTGTTTCAACACCTTCTCCTGGAGATAAGACCATTTTTTATGTTCAACTACAACTTCTTTTTCTATGTCAAATACAGTGTTGGCTACACTAGTCCCCACATGCTGAGTGATTTGTTTTTTTGATAGATTCTAACTTCTCTCTTACCTCAGCGACTCTATTGTCAAAGCTCCCTATTTCCTATGTCAATAACCTCTACAGAGGTTCTTTACACAACTTCATTTATTTCAATATATATCTCCTCCTTTTACATTTTGTTTCCAAATGGCCGTAATAATGTTTGAAAAGCTCTCATGTTTAGTCAGTATGTTCAGAAATCTGAATTGCTTGTGGGGTCCACTATCTGCACTATAGTGCTTAATAAGAATTGGTGAGTTCTCAGAAAAACTATTCTTCTTGAATTGAGCTGTCAGGGTTCCGTGTTGCATCATCCAATAATCATTACAAAGAGCCTTGTCATTAATTCTACTCCATATGTTACAATTTGTCCAAGTATACCTTCTTCCAATAGATTTCATATCTGTAATATTTAATACATTTATTACTTGTTGAAAGTCTTTTGTTTCAGATTCACTGAACTGTTGGCCCCTAATTCATTCCAAATCTAGCAGGGGAGAATAGAAATGTCCACAAATACACCAAGGTTCAGTGATGATAGAACCTATTATAAGTAATTTCTACCATAAGCTTCTCCTTTCCTCTATACAATTTTTGGCATAGATCACTGTTAGCAGACAATAAAAATTGGAACACTTACTTGCTACCTTTATATGCGTAAAATGATCATGTACTTCTTCCATCAGAATAGTCATTTACCAGACATCCTTAAAATCCAAATTCTTTTATTTTCTGCTACTGAGTAGTTATAGCTGCATAAATTGATCATGTACTACTTCTATCAAAATAGTCATTTCACCAGGTTTCCATAAAATCCAGATTCTACTATTTTTGGCTAATGACTAGTTATAGATGCATAAATTGATCATGTACTACTTCTATCAAAATAGTCATTTCACCAGGCTTTCATAAAATCCAGTTTCTCCTATTTTCGGCTGATGAGTAGTTATGCGCATAACTCCAGCCTCTAGTTATCTTATTCACACATTTAGAGAACTTATGTTAGTTCACCGTTGTTTCTAGTATTCCAGCAAAAGAAATTTTGTGGTTTACCAAATACCTTGTCATCTTTTTTTGTTTGAAGGGGCTATTCATTCCTATTACGTTCCAGATTAACCAGTTCATTAAAGAGAGAGGTGTACCCTCCCATCAGGAGGTTTCTAAGTCTATCTTTTGGCCTCATCTCAAACTTATGTTTGACAAGAACTTCAGATGCATCAGGGCCAAAAGACCCCAACCATAGCTATTTTGAAGCGAAAAAAATGTCTGTTGCAGCTGAGTCTCCATAAGTGTACCAAATTCCTTGATTTGTGGAAGAATGAGACAGTGGTAACTGGTGCATATGTGACTCCATGGAATAGCTCATACGTCCTGCTGATGATCTTGAGGTTGGAAGAGGACGGTCTACATTAAGAATTCTGTGGTTGACATGGTGTCCTCCATCAGATGAACTGTTTCTCAAATTCGATGGTGTTCTAGCAATATGTGAAAGAATCTGCTGGTTATAGACCTCCATAAGCACAGAAGGCCTAGTAGTCATAAAATCTCCACTCTTTAGAATCAAAACCTACAGACCTACTCCCACCGCCATTAGTATTTGAACTCATACTGGAGCGGTGAGTTGATACTAGAAAAACTGCTGGGCTTCCAGTAACTTCATGTAGGAGAAAGTAGGTGCTTCACAACATATACATCACTAGAGCATTATTCCATTAATCGGTCTATTTCGTTATTTCTGGTTCCTCTAATACAATTACTGGTCGTCCAACAATTTTCTTCAGTGGGTTATAGGTTAAAGGCATACCAGTGGACAGTTGAACATGAACAGGTTGTTCCAAACTTCTTCCCATCTGTATATTTCTTATTCAACTCATTATATTTTGTTAAGCCTAACTCACATTCCACCTTAAGGTCTGAATATGGAACCTATATAGTTTCAATATAGCATTTAGGAATGATGTTCTTGTATTAGTTCAAATATGTATTTCATTGTTTACTTAATCAATTACAGTATTCTATTCCTTTAATTATATAAGTTTATTTCTTGTTGTCCATTTATTCTATTACAGAATAAATTTGAGTACTTTCATAGCACCATTTGGAACTTGATAGCTTTGTTATACAATGTAATAGCTAATCACTTTATACTTTTCCAGAATAAATTTACAAATACAATTAAGGATAAGGTGGGTGAGACTTCAACATTAAGGAATGAAGAAGGTCTTGAAGTAGATGACGGAGACATGGAGAGAAACACGACCACAAATGGAGAAGATGAAGGATAAAAAACTAGTGAAGATGACATGAATTTATTGAAAACGGTATCGGAGGAGCAATTACTGAAAACTTGGATAGAAACAGTTAGTGGAACTAATAAAGGAAAAATATATGGGCTTGGTTCTAGAAATTGTTTGCTGGCAGATTCAAGAATTCTAATTGTGTATCCTCTACTACTCAGAATCTTTCAAATATTCCTACTCAACAAATTTTTGAAACACCTGAATTTCAACAACTTCTTGACCGCGTGTTAGAGCAACGGATGACGAATATGCAAGAGCATGTGCAAATGGATATTCGGGAAAATATGGAAGCTCAAGTGACTATTGCGGTTCATGCTGCTGTGGCTCGAATGCTTGGTTTTACTCCTCAACCACCACCAGATGGATTTGGTTCTACCCCAAATGTACCTTAAGATAATTTATGTTACTGTTTTTATGTTTTAAGACATTTATCTTTCTGTTTTTATATTTTAAGACATGTTTTAGATAGTAAACATATACTACACTATTCAAGGATTGATGATATTATAAATGTGCTTATTTTGAAAAATTGATTTGATTTAACTATGTTTTTCATCTTGTGTCAAATATAGAAAATTATATTTGTATCCGTCATACAATTTCTAGCCAGATTTATCTAGAAAATATCCCTAGCTGTTTTTATCTAGTCATTTAGCAAAGAAAATATTCCAAGCAAAATTTGAAAAATAGCTAGAGAATTTGAAAGTTTAGATAGGGAAATTCCTAGCTAAGTCTTAGTAAAGTCAACATTTACCAAGCAAATTTTGCTATGAATTTAGATAGTATACATCGTAGCAAATTGTTTGCTACGAAAAGAGCCTAGCAGAGATATCTTAGCTAAATTAGCTAGGAATGACATTATTTGCTAGCTAAAAATTACCTAAGAGCTTTTTAGCTTTGAAGGTCTGCTAGGGTCAGTTTCCTAGCTAAATTGACATTAGCTAGGGATTTTCTCACTTTAGCTAGGATTTGCGTCTACAGCTAAACGCCTGTTTTCTTGTAAGGAGTGGTTTTGAGAATTAATAACCAATTAGAATTTCATTCAAATTAGTCGTAGTAAAAGACATTTGCGATAAAAGACATTGTAAATTAAAGAAGGTGACACCAAAGTGTCAAATATCAAAGGGGGTTTTTGTAACTAGTACTAAAACAACAGTATGAACAAGAAAATCAAGTATGGGTAAAAGTTCTTGAGATGTGACCACAATACAAGTTGAGATAAATTGTTGGGTACATGCTTTCGATTGGAGATTTGCAAAATAATAGTGATTAGGAAAAGCTTTAGATGTAAATAAGTTCCCTCTCGGGCAACTTACCCCGTTTCAAATGCGTTCCTCTCAGACACCCGTTTGCCGCATGAAGACCAGCCTATGTCTTACCCCACTCACTCTCTCGAGCTGAGTGTTAAGAAATAGGAGTAGGTCTCACCCTCTCGGGATGAACCTCATGTCGACCCACTCCTTAGGCCATCAGTCTAGTGGTTTTGGTTTTGCGACCTCCCTCTCAGGCAAACCGAAAACAGATGGGTGACTTTGTATTTGAAACTACAAACCGTTTATATTAAACCACAACCAGTAGGTGAAATCACCATTACAATACATCTAACCCATCAGCAAGCAAGACCCAACAAGAACATCAACCCATATTTGCTAAATCACACCCCAAAAATAGGGGTTTTTAGCCACACATCAACAAATAAGAAATTATACCTAATATGATAATGAAATCAAATGGGTAGAAGAAAATTAAACCTTGAATTAAGCAAAGGAAAGTGAATAGAGAAGAGCCACTTCCAACTCGGGGAAGAAGAGCTCCTTTCTTCAAGTCTCCACAAAACTCTCTCCAAACTTGAGTGAAAAATATAAGCTAGAATATGTTCTAAAGTGAAAAATTACTATATTAAAAATGTTTTCACTCTCTCTCTTCTAAAATTCTAAGTAGTATTTATAGTTTTCACAGATTGTACTGCGGAGGATTGTTCGGCGACATAAGTCGAGATCCCCGATGAACTCGGCGATCCACCTTTTGGTCAGCTCATCGCCATCAGTGTCTTGCCTTTTGCATCCTCGCATTCTAGATCATTTGGCGGTATAGTACTGCTTCGCGGAACTGATCGGTGACTCGCCGACTGCTCCTTTTCTTGCCTTTTGATCCACTTTCATCAAGTCTTCGCGTACTAGAATGAAGGGCGGTTCATGTCGTTTCGACGACTCACCAAGTTAAACTCGACAATTCGCAGGACTCCATATCTTGTTCTTTTTAGCCCTATTTGCTCCTTTTTGCGCCTAAGTGTCCATGCTTCCACTAAAACTTCAAATACCTGAAACTTCAAAATTCTAATCAGGTATTGAGATAAAACAAGCATTCGAGGACACTATTTCCAGTAAAATAAAGGCCTAAATGAGTCCAATTTATGAACTCATCAACGCTCCCAACTTAAACTTTTGCTTGTCCTCAAGCAAACTCAAGTTCAGCTGTTCAAAAAGGGTGCCTCAAACAGTGCTACCCAAGATTAAAACACGAATGCACACAACGAGACTCAATTTACTTATGCAACGATCAGTTGTGTACTCAAAGATTTAAATTGTGACACACCATTACCAAATATTCTCTTGCTCGCAATACTTGCTATTTGTGCAAGTTCAAGCTCAAAAAAAATATCTAAATGCCCTGGTACAAAGAATGATTCCATATTCAGACAAATATATGAGTCAATTTTAAGATCAGGAATCAGATACAACGCTCACACTCAAAAAGAGGAACACAATGCATGTTTTCACCCATAGGTTTTCCCTTATTTTCCAATTGACTTCCGATTTGGCTTACTCAAGATCAAAAAGGTCTTTCTAAGGATTGTAACGGGGTTGAGTGCAAAGGTATGATCATTTAGGCTTAGTGACTTCTTATTCGTGAGATGCGATATTCTCAAGATAGTTTCTTTCTCTCCTTTATCAATTTTTTTTTTTGTGCTTCTAAGTCACCTCTTTACTCTTTTGTTCACCTTCCATGAATTGCAATTGGAACCCAAATTTCTTGTGTACTTTATTCCACAAATTTTGTTGTTTTTTTCTTAAAAAAGTTCCATTGTTCTGCAATACTATGGGTTAAGGAAGACTTCTTATAGCACTTCTTGACTTCTCCTTTTCCTTTTCACCATACCCCCAACTTAGGCTTTTTGTCCTAAGTTGGCTATTCACTAAACCACAATTCAAGAGGATTATAGGTAGTGGATCAAGTAAGGTCTAGGGTTTATCAAGGTTCTTCCAAAGTAAGGTAAGGCTCAAAAGGTGTTCAAGAGAGTTCCACACGCTCATGGGTAGGTCACAAAAAGAGGTATATGACAAATTGACTCACACTCTTTAAAATTGCCTAAGATCATCTCAAAAGTACACCTTTCTAAATCAATCAGACTAACCGAGCAAATTCTAGGCTTATTCTTGCATGGTTCAAGGTAAGCTAATCAGACAAGGCATCGATACTTAAGTCAAACAAGACTACACACTTTCGCTAGTATGCAATGGTCATTACAAGAGAATCAATTCGATAAATGGCTAATCACAACGAGATGCAAATAGTGCACATATTGTCTATATAAATTCATTTGGCCTCGTCGTAGCCGTGCATTTATGTTTGTTCAATTTAGAGCACTATTCAAGTCATCGGTATTGATTGAAGTCGAGACTTAAATTTTTGCAAAAGAACAGACACTTTCAACACAAGAGGTGAATTTTTTTTCCTGAAAGGATCAAAACTATTTTCAATTAGAACAACGGGAGCCATGAGCTCAAACATCCACAGAAAAGCAATATTTAAAACATAAATTAAAGCAAACAACCCAATTATCCAAATAACACACAAAGGTGTGGGCCTCACCCCACCAAAATAAAGAGTGTTTGTCCTCAAATGCAAGTAGTAAGTATCCAAAAGGTTAGATAAATAAAAATTGAGAGGGAGGTAAAGAGGGGATCCTGTTAAGCGGTTGCTCCATCTGTCTGGGTGCATGTCTCAGTGTCAGGAGTAGCCTCAAACACACTAGCAATGCCAGATCCACTGGGAGTTGATGTGGGCGGCTCAACCGGCACCGTTTGAGTAGCCGACTGCACAACCATCTCCACGAGATTCGGTAAGTCTCTGAATATGATGTCCTCTTGGCTTTCACTCAGCACCTTATCGTGCACTGCTACCTGCTCTTCGTCGGTCTCTGTCTCCGACTCTGCATGCCCTATATCATCCTTTTGCACGTATCCAAGAGTGGTCGAGGAACTCCCAAAGGTTTTAGGGATATCTGTGTCATCTGCTTCTTGCATCAGTGTTGTGAAGTTGGAGTCCTTCAGATAGGCTACGTCCTTCTTCAGCTCGGCTATTTCAGCTCTTCGGGCTGAAACCTCAGGTGTCTCCCCCTGTATTCTCTCGTAAACAGTGACTCTGGTAGTCAGTTCATCAACCATGTGTCTGACGGGGGTTAGTGAAGTCAAGATGGCACTGTCAATCATCTTTGGGATGGATCTCTCTAATCGTGTCACCCTAACATCTGCTGAGTAGGCTAGCCGTCCCATTTTCAGGATCATGGCCTGAGTGATCCTGGAAGGCTGGGATGAGGATAAAACACCTGGGGCCTGTGAGGAAGAGGAGGGAGGATCGAGTATACCTGATGGCTCAGAGACCGGAGTATGCAAAGGTGTTTCTGCTGGCAATGCATCAACATCGACCTCTAGAGATGTATCTATTGGGATTGCCCTCCTTCTGCCAATCTCTTCTTGTGGGAACTCGGCCTCTATACGCTGGATGTTGGTGGAGGAAGATGGGGTAACCTCAACATCCCTCTTAATGTCACGTGGTACTCCAGCTCGCCGGCATAGATCAGTAATCAGCACAGGAAATGGCAGATATGTCTATGTCTGTTTTGCCCTCATAGCCATCTTCTGTGAAACCAGCAATCCCAGGTTGATCTGTCTCCTGGACATGATAGAACCAAGGCAAGCTACCTTCGGATGAAGCAGAATGGACTAATTCTGGGACGGCATGATAGTGTTGCTTATGAACCCAAACCAATACCAAGAAGCGGTGCTCATATCCCTATTCTCAATGGGGACTCCCACGTCTATCCACCTCGGGGTGGTGTCAGAGAGCATCGGAGCTAACCAACCCTTCAAATCATTGATAGATGGGGCAACAGGAAAACCCTGGTAGGGAAGTACCGAGTGCAGCGGTCGTCCTAATACATCATTTATTTGTTCGCTGTGACACTTTACTTTCTTCCCTCTAACCATAACCGATTTCACTGGTTGGAAATCACTGTCCTTTACTCTGCCTTTCGGGACCAACTCTCCATAGGCTGAGTAGAATTCTCGGACCCAAGAAGGTATGTAAATACCCTGTGGCCTCGTGAATTACTCAAACTCGTGATACTTGAGTGTGTCAAGCACCTAATCATGATTTCCTTCCAGTCCTTCCACGAATAGAAATTTTTCTTCAAGAATGATGCGCAAACCATCTCCTTTCAATATGTTCAGCAATCTCGGTGGAGGTGGACCTACGGGAAGGGAAGGGGCCAATGGAGGTGGTGTTGGGGTTAGCAGTGGTGCAGTAGTGGGCAAAGTGGCAGCTGAGGGAATGCTGGTGGCTGTGGACTGAGACCTAGCACAGAGCGCTCTCCTTCGATCAATTAAAGGTAGTTCATCGTCTGATTCAACAAAATTTGGCTCCATGTCTACTTCTTTCTTTGTTATATGCTTTTTACTTTTTCCTTTATCTCCCGGTGGGAGATCTTGCTTTCTTTTCTGTGAAGGAAATGATCTTCCTTCATTTATTGTAATGCCCTTTGTTGCTTTCGGAGGGGTTTCGTCTAGATTTGTGCGTACCATATCTGCAGAAGATCAAGAAGAAACTTAAATGCAAGTATAGACAAGTTATTGCAGATAGACTCGCCGATCTGATCGGCAGTCGCCAAATATCTTTGGCGAACCAAAACTAGCTCATCTAAAGGGTTGGCAAAACAATGAGAAGAAAATAACGATAGGTAGGATCATCCGGTGAATCGCCGATTACTCTTTTTGGCGGACATGATGTATCCGCCGAAAGTGTCAGTGCAACAAGGTTCCAGGGATGTAGATAAAGGGCTATTATACTGCTTTCGGTGAGTCGCCGAGCGTTTTTGGTGCCCTCAAACTTCTCGCCAAAAGTTACAGATCCAAACGTAAATCGAGGCACCAAATCATCGATGTGGTGAGGACATTAGGCGAACCGCCGAGTTGTTCATCGAGCTTGACTTAACTCGCCAATCGACCCAACGTGCCTATTATCGAGCCACCTTCTCGGATTCAATACCCCAGTCTCAGAAAATCAAATCAATGCATGCATTCATGGAATTCAAACAAGACCCGCACTACCCATTACTCTCGAGATACTCAGACTTCCCCCGAATCAACCTAACAACTAATATGCAACACCCCTATCGATATAAATTAAATCAAAGTGTAAACACTAAGGCATTCATTCACTTAAGCAACTTAGGCAAAGTTTATGAATTGAAAACAGCATTATAGCTACCTATTTCTATCAGAGAGGCCCAGCACACGTCATCCTGATGCTATAATTGCGAAAGACTGCATTCATTTTTTTTAAAAAATTGGGGTTTTAGAGACATACCTTGTGTGCCGATCCAACAACTTTTTATAATGCTAGGCAGTAAATAAATCTTAGTTCCGAGCACCAATCGACAACTATAATACTAATTACAAGCAACAATCTGTAAAATGCTACTATTGTGGGAACTTGTGGAGCATCAAAGCGAGAGAAAGTGAGTATTTTAAAAATTTAACAGTCTTTGGCCAGATATTAACCGTCCAGATTCTAGCCTTTCGGCGATGTTAGTCATGTCGCTGATATCATCGGCGATGCGCCGAAAGCTTGCTTACCTCACCGAGTTTTACAGGACCTCCCTTATTTTGGGGTCCCAACGGCGAATTAAGTCGGAATCATGGGTAAACTCGGCGACTCGCCCATTGAGTCCTTGGCTCGCCATCTTGTACTACTCAAAGCCTTTCACATTTTACCCTACAAAATCAGCACAACCTTATTCGCACACAATAATAATAATAATAATAAAAAAAAAAAAAACTTGGGTTGCCTCCCAAGAAGCGCCTTATTTTACGTCGTGGCACGACGTAAGTTCGGTCTCACTCTTTGTTAATGGGGTTAGCCCTAGTGTCACTAAGTGACCCGAATATATCATTTGGGTAGAGGTGGGGAATTGCAAAACTCAGGAATGACCTGATCAACTGGATTGATCTTGAGTGAGATCCAATCATTTGATTCAACACTTCAACATTCTCCTTCATTTCCTCCAGTACCCGATCTTGATCGGTGACCTTTTGGAGAATGATTTGAAGTATGTCCTCGACACAATTTTCTCTCCCATCTCTGGACTTCCTCAGCTCATGAGGGGGTATATACCTCCTTTTGTTGTTGCATCAGGCTTCCACCTCTGAGATTTTGGTGACTAGTTCGTTTAGTTGAGATTCCAGGGTAGTCAGCGTGAGGTCCTTTTGGACTTCTTGGCTCAATTCCACCAACTTGCCACTACTCTGCTCAGCCATGTTAGTCCAAGTGGAAAGCTCAACAAAAAAAAACTGAATGTAAAGTTAATACTCTATGATTAATAAGATGGAAATTCTAGTGAATTAAAAATTCTCACATAACACCACTCCCCGACAGCCTATTTTGATGCTTATCGTGATCAACGATACTATCCTACGATATGAGTGTCTACAATCGTCGATAATATAGTAACCCAACCGAGGGTTAGGATCGTGTCCCAAGGCAGCGGTTTTGAGAATTAATAACCAATTAGAAATTCATTCAAATAAGTCGTAGTAAAAGACATTTACGATAAAAGACATTGTAAATTAAAGAAGGTGACACCAAAGTGTCAAATATCAAAGGGGGTTTTTGTAACTAGTACTAAAACAACAATATGAACAAGAAAATCAAGTATGGGGAAAAGTTCTTGAGATGTGACCGCAATACAAGTTGAGATAAATTATTGGGTACATGCTTTCGATTGGAGATTTGCAAAAGAATAGTGACTAGGCTAAGCTTTAAATGGAAATAAGTTCCCTCTCGGGCAACTTACCCCGTTTCAAATGCGTTCCTCTCGGACACCCATTTGCCGCATGAAGACCAGCCTACGCCTTACCCCACTAACTCTCTCGAGCTGAGTATTAGGATATGGGACTAGGGCTCACCCTCTCGGGATGAACCTCATATCGACCCACTCCTTAGGCCATCAATCTAGTGGTTTTGGTTTCGCGACCTCCCTCTCGGGCAAGCCGAAAACACATGGGTGACTTTGTATTTGCAACTACAAACACTTTAGATTAAACCACAACTACTAGGTGAAATCACCATTACAATACATCTAACCCATCAGCAAGTAAGACCCAACAAGAATATCAACCCATATTTGCTAAATCACACCCCAAGAATGGGGTTTTTTAGCTACACATCAAGAAATAAGAAATTATATCTAGCATGATAATGAAATTAACTGGGTATAAAAAATTAAACCTTGAATTAAGTAAAGGAAAGTGAATAGAGAAGATCCATTTCCAACTTGGGGAAGAAGAGCTCCTTTCTTCAAGTCTCCACAAAACCCTCTCCAAACTTGAGAAAAAATATAAGCTAGAATATGTTCTAAAGTGAAAAATTACTATATTAAAAATGTTTTCACTCTCTCTCTTCTAAAATTCTAAGTAGTATTTATAGTTTTCATAGATTGTGCTGCGGAGGATTGTTCGGCGACATTAGTCGAGATCACCTATGAACTCGGCCATCCACCTTTTGGTCAGCTCATCGCCATCAGTGTCTTACCTTTTGCATCCTCGCATTCTGGATCATTGGGCGGTATAGTACTGCTTCGCGGAACTAATCAGCGACTCACCAACTGCTCCTTTCCTCGCCTTTTGATCCACTTTCTTCAAGGCTTCGCATACTGGAACAAAGGGTGGTTCATGTCGTTTCGACGACTCGCCAAGTTAAACTCAGAAATTCGCAGGACTCCATTTCTTGTTCTTTTCAGCCGTATTTGCTCTGTTTTGCGCCTAAGTGTCCATGTTTCCACAAAAACTTCAAATACCTAAAACTTCAACATTCTAATCAGGTATTGAGATAAAACAAGCATTCGAGGACACTATTTCCATTAAAATAAAGACCTAATGAGTCCAATTTATGGACTCATCAACGCCTTACCCCACTCACTCTCTCGAGCTGAGTGTTAGGATATGAGACTAGGGCTCACCCTCTTGGGTTGAGCCTCATGTTAACCCACTCCTTAAGCCATTAGTCTAGCGGTCTTGGTTTCACGACTTCCCTCTCGGCAAGTCGAAAATACATGAGTGGCTTTGTATTTGAAACTACTAACCCTTTAAATTAAACCACAACCACTAGGTGAAATCACCATTAAAATACATCTAACCTATCAGCAAGCAAGACCCAACAATAATATCAACACATATTTGCTAAATCACACCCCAAGAATGGAGGTTTTTAGCCACACATCAAGAGATAGAAATTTATACCTTCAATGATGTTGAGATCAAATGGGTATAGAGAAATAAGTCTTGATTTGAGATAAGAAAGAAGAATCCAAGAGACCCACTTCCAAATTGAAAGAGATGAAACCCTTTTCTTCTTCAAGGCTTCAAACCCTTACAAACTTAGAGCAAAAATAAAAAGTACTAAAATTATATTAATTGTCCTCTATTCAAAATCTAATACTCTCCCCTAAAAAATGTGATTCCTTCACGAGTATTTATAGTTTTCAAAAGCTTGTGTTGCAGCGGATCATTCGGCGACAATAGTCGAAATCACCAATCAACTCAGCGATTCGCCCTTAGGTGTAGTTCATCACCGTCTTGCACCATCCTTCGACATCATCGTGCTCTGTGTCATTGGGTGACATAGTACTGCTTCACGGATCTACTCGGATACACGCCGACTTCCCCCTTAACTGCCTTTTGATCCACTTCCTTCAGGGCTTCACGTACTGGAACAAAGGGCGGAGTGCATCCCTTTTGTGATTCACCAATTATTTTTGGCAATGCTTAGGCTCCAGCTTCTTCGTTCTTTTCAGCCTTTTTGTTCCTTTTTGCACCTAAGTGTCCATGCTTCCACTAAAACTTCAAATACCTGAAACGTAAGTATTTTCATAAGATATTGAGATAAAATAAGCATTTGAGGACACTATTTCTACTAAAATAAAGCCCTAAATGAGTCCAAGTTTTGGACTCATCAATGACTCAATTCAAGGTTTTCAATAACCAAGCATAAAACTCAATACTTGTAACTCAACAACTCCAGAACTCAAGGATTCAATGATACTACTCATATAAAAAATACTCGACTCGTAGGGTTCATGCGGAATTATGAGCATGAACTACTGAACTCAAGGACTCAATGATACCTCTCATCTCAAGATTGCTCGACTCATAGGGTTCATGCGGAATTATGGGCATGAACTACTCAATTCAAGGACCTTCATGGGTAACATGTAGTAGGCCCATGATTAGGAATATAATCCCAATATGATTAGGAACTCAATACTCAAGACTTAGAACTTGAAGATACTACTCTTCTCAAATATACACATGTGATGGAGTTCATGTGGAATTTATGGGCATGAACGACTAGACTCAAGGGTTTAAATAACAATATGGAACTCATGTATACAACTCTTCTCATTCTCAAACTTAATTCCTCAAAACTCAGTTTAAAACTCAAGTGTTGGCTTTGAAAAACTTCTCAAGATTCATAACTCAAAATATAAAAAAATCAACTCAAGGATCTCAATAAAAATATAGAAACTAAATAATTAGGAATATAATTTTTAAAAGAACCATGAACTCAAGAACACAAATCAACTTATCTCAAGAATACTCAAATGTAGGGGTAGAATCCTAAATTTCTCTTTTACTGATTTGGAAAAAGATGTAGGGCGTGAGGAAGAACTAGTCCAACACTATGATTGCCTTACATACCTGAAAGAACAAGGTTCTTGAAGAATCTTGAAGAAGAAATTGATTAGAAGCCTTGACACCCTAGCTTGAAGGTAAACAATCAAGAAAACCTTTCTTGAAATTCTTGAATTAGTTTCTTGAAATCTCTATGGCCAAGATTTATGATTTTCATTAGTGAGTCATAATTTTATGGCGGAAGTTGGATGGAATTCTTGGAGAAAAACTTACCTTGAAGATGAATCTTGAAAAAGATTGAAAAAATCTTGAATGAAGTCTTCTACTATTGATTTTTTCCTTAGTGTTTTGCCCTCGGGTTTGAGAGAGAAGAGAATGATGGATTAAAAGATGAAAATCTAATTATTTTAAGCCTTTCATTAGTCAAAAAATTCGTTTAGGGTTTTCTTGGAGGTAAAAAAATAAAAACAACCCTTTTTAATGTTTTTCCGTCGGCTAATTCGTAACAACGCTGTATAGGTTACTAAAATAGTCATAACTTCTTACTCAAAAATTGGATTGACACCAAATTGGTAGCGTTGGAAAGTAGATTCAAATACCTTTAATTTGATAAGTTAGGGCCCACGTAACTCTTTATATTCTAAGAGATATGGTTGTTTGAAGTTGACCCAAGTAAAATCTTACATAAAAACTTAATCGATAAGGAAACTTCAAGAACACTTATCAAGAAATTAAATTTCTCAATATTTATGGATAGATTCGCAAAATAAACTCTTGATTGGCATGTGGGTGAAGGAACCCAACACTATGGAAGCTTTCATACCTCAAAGAACTAGGTTCTTGGCGAAATCATGAATTTCTAGAATGAACTCTTAAAACTTTGAACTTTTTCTCCTCTTGAATCTTCTCTCTAAAACCCTAAACGCTTTTGGGGATGAATGAAACTGATTCGAATCAGTTTAGACCCTTAATTGGGTGTAATTCGCATTTAGAATAAGTGGGGGTAAGGAAAAAACTAAAATACCCCTCCTATTTTCGGGTAACTTTCCTTAAATGAACAGCCTGAATTTAAAAGGGAATATCTCCCTCATACGAGCTCGAAAATTAGCAAGCTCGGTGGCGTTGGAAAGAGGACTCAAAGATCTTTCATTTGATATCTTGCGGGTCTCCTAACTCATCCTATATTTAAAGTTATGGTTGTTTGAAGTTGACCCAAAACTTAAAAGAACTAAGGAATGACTTGAATAAATTCTCTTTAATTCTTTTTGGAACTCAAGGTGCTAAATCTAGTGACCCGACCTTAATTCTTAAGAAATTTTAAATTCCTTGGTAAAATTCTAATCACAACGAATGATGGTACGAGTCTTAGTTCAAATTTTTTTTGGGGTGTTACAACAATGACCATACATGAAGTCTTACCATAGCCAAGGAAACACCCAATATAAGGCAATGCATAATGACAAGCTAAAAGACCATAACTTACCAGCCGCTGCATCTGGGGAACCCTCAGATCTTGTCGAGTTTGAAGAGCATAGAACCTATTATGTTGTTTACCACCACTAGATACTGAAGAAGGGTAAGGCTGAGCCCATCAATGATTATCTCCCTCATTCTTAGCAACCGAAGGACAATCGCTTATATTATGATAAATCTTTCCACAACCAAAACATGTATTAGAACCGGCTAGATACTCACCCCTATGTCTTCTTTCACACTCACTACACTTGGGCACCATTTTATTACTAGAATAATTACCTTGAGAATGAATACCTCCACCGGACCTTGAATGTGAGAAATCACCATTACCTCTTCTTTCCCTATTTGAATCCCTAGTTTTCTCCTTAAGCTTTTCCTCTTCTATTTGTTGTGCATGAACCATCCATCTCCTTAACAAGCATGTTGGTTAGGAATTTTTTGACCACCTAGTTAGAAGTACATGATACAAACTTACTCAGCCTTACCCTTGGATCGGCAACCATAGGTTGAGCGTATTTGGACAATTGCATAAATTTCAAAGCATACTCCTTTGCACTCATATTACCTTGACTAAGGTTAATGAACTCAAGTACCTTTACCTCCCTCATCTCAAGGGAAAGAACCTATCAAGAAAATCAACCTTAAATTTCTCCCAACCAATAGGACCCGCATATATTGCCCTCTCTTCCTTCGATTGTTCAAACGAAACTTGAACCACACCCTTGAGTTGATAAGAGGCCAATTCCGCCTTTTCTACCGAAGTGATACCCATAATTCCTACTATCTTATAAACCTCATCAATGAAATCTTGAGGATCTTTCTCAACAATAGACCCATGAAATTCCAGAAGATTCATCTTAGTAAAGTACCTCACCCTTGTTGACGCCGTACCCACCCTTGGGTTCACGGGAGCCAAAACTTATCTCTTTACTTGAGCATAAATGAAAAGCGGTTCAAAACTCATCAGTAGTCACTTGCTCGGTCAAAGGATCATCTGTAACTTGTGGAACTTCTTGAGGAGCTTCTCGTTCCACATTCTCACCCGCATTCCTTCTAACATATGCTCTTGGAGGGGCCATATCCTAAAAAGCATCGGATAAGGATTAAAAGACAGGCATATAGAGTTAAACTCTATTGCACGACTTTAGAGTGACGAAAGAAGTGGAATTTCCTAAATGTCTTATAGCCTCTCATTCATAAACGTGGTGCGCTTCACACTCATGAACAAGACTATACTCAACATCGCTTATGATACATCCTAGGACGTTTCTAAACGTTGTGCTATGATACCAAGTTTATCACAACCTAAGGTGCACCCTAGATGTGACACGATGTATAAGACTCCGAGAGACCCTACACAAGCCACTTAGTATGCATCATACAAGATAATAGAAACAAAATAGTTTAAACTGTAACATTTCATACAAAAGAGTTTGACAAAAGAAAAAGTCTAAGATAGTCTCAACTAGCCATCTATTACATCAAAATAAGTGATTGGGACGTAACCCATATATCATATAAAAAGTGTGAAATTGGTAATAAGGAAAAAACATATAAGAGTGGCGTCATCCTCTAAGTATGAGTACTCACCAAATCTTCAAGTCTCTAATATAATAAACTAGCCACAAATAAAGGGAGAAGAGTCGTCAAACCTTACATTAGTGAAACAAAGTAGACACAAGTATGCATTAGTACATGCAATTTACTAAGTATGAGGGGAATCCAATCAAATATGAGATGTGATAATAAGGGGACATTGTCACGACCCGAGCTTACACTCTGGACGTGGCTGGAACTCAAGAACTATTACTGGTTCCCAAGGTAACCCTCATCCTAGCTGACTACAAGCGGAAGACTAACTTGAGCATACATAAGCATCAAATTGAAAGAAATCTTTAAAAATATTTTACTGAATCTCAAAACATTGTTGAATATACTAAGTATGAAACATAAGTTTTAAATAAAATATTTGAAACTGATAGACTCTCCAAAACTATCTATCTATGAAGCCTCTACTATACAAAGATGAGTGTCGGGACAAGACCCACGACACCTCAAAACTACTAACTGGAAAGTAACTATGAAGTCCTCTACAATACAAGGAGGCTCACCAAAGCTAACTGGAGTGTAGAGTAATCTCAACGAAGCTCCTGTTGATAATCATGAACACCTATATCTTCAGCATAAAAGGATACAGGTCGAACGACATCAGTACATGGAATGTACAAATATGTAATATGGTTGAGTAAACAAATAACTGAACTGAATGACTGAAAGCAACTCAACTAAATCAATACATGAACATGAAGTAAAAACCATTTAAGCTTTACAATAAAATATACAATAAAAGCAATATGAAAATAATATATACTTTACTTGTGGGGAGATTCTCAAATCAACAACCATTACTATGAGCCTGGCAATGATACAACGTCCCGCCGCACGTTGCAAGGGCCCATCATATACCTTATCGGGGGTATAGGATGATATTGTGACTATGGATCCCACTATATGCCTTCTCAGAGGCGGTGAAGAGTTGTATGAAGAATCAATGTTATCCTATCTTACGCTGGCTACGTAGTTTTATGGGATTTCTGAGTTATAAAATACTCTAACCCAACTCGGTGCTCAATACTACTCCCAAAATAATTAATATAACTTTGTGCTCCATTCACCCATTATAAAGAATGGACTTCTTACATTACTTGAAATACTTTTCAAAACATGAGACGTGTTTACCTTTTTGAAAACATACACTTGTGAACTTATGTTTATGAAATAGAACCTTTAAACTTTTTCTCAAAACTCAGTTTGAAACAAAATGATTGACTTTCAAAGACTATCAAGACTTATAACTCAATTTGTAGGGTTCATGCAGAATTATGGACATGAAAAAATCAACTTGAGGACCTCAATAACCATTTAGAAACTCATGAATAAAACTCTTTCTCTAAAATCATCTTTACTTCCTCAAAACAAACTCAGTTTAAAACTCAAGTGTTGGCTTTAAAAAGCTTCTCATAATTTATAACTCAATTCATTGGGTTCATGCGGAATTATGGACATGAAAGATTCAACTTGAGGATGTTAATGCATAACATATAGCAATTCAATAATTAGGAGTAGAATTTCAAAAAGATATAGGAACTCGAGAACTCAAAATTAACTCATCTCAAGAATACTCAAATCTAGGGGTAGAATCCTAGATTTCTCTTTTACTGATCTAAAAGTAGATGTAGGAGGTGGGGATGAACTAGTCTAACACTATGATAGCCTTACATACCTGGAAGAACAAGGTTCTTGAAGAATCTTCAAGAAGAACTTGATTAGAAGCCTTGAAACCCTAACTTGAAGGAGAACAATCAAGAAAATCTTTCTTAAGATTCTTGAATTGGTTTCTTGAAATATCTATGGCCAAGAATTATGGTTTTCATTAGTGATTCACAATTGTATGGAGGAATTTGAGTTGGAAAGAATGAAATTCTTGGAGAAGGAGTTACATTGAACAAGAATCTTGAAAAAGATTGAAAGAATCTTGAATGGAGTCTTCTACGTTGATTTTTCCTTAGGATTTGAGAGAGAAGATAATGATGGATTAAGAGATAAAAATTTGATTGTTTTGGGTCTTTAATTAGTCAAGAATATCGTTTAGGGTTTTCTTAGAGGTAAAAAGACAAAAACAACCCTTTTTTAATATTTTCCCGTCGGCCAATTCGTCACTACAATGTATCTGGTTACTAAAATAGGCATAACTTTTTACTCAAAACTTGGATTGACGCGAAATTGGTAGCGTTGGAAAGAAGATTCAAATACCTTTAATTTGATAGGTAATGGACCACGTAACTCTATATATTTTAATAGATATGGTCGTTTGAAGTTGACCCTAAGAGAATCTTACATCAAAACTTAATCGGTAAGTAAATTTTCAACTCAACTTTCTGTTAGGAGTTTCTAGTGACCTTAATTGATATCCAAAAGCATTCCCACACTAAAGAATTTACCTTTACACATATGGGCAACTTAAAAATCACCCGATATGATCCTACATGTAAATGAAAAATAGTTTGGGTCTTAACTTAGAAATTTTTGGGGTGTTACAGACATCATCAAAAAGATGGAACTCATGACCAAGTTAAAACACAGTAAAATTATTTAAGAAGATTCATAAATCATGAACAAGGCCAATGCATCTCTAAATAATAAATGAAGATTCATAAGACATTAGTAATTAACTTAGTTTGTTTTGTGAGAAGTTTACCATTAAACAACATAGAGCATGTGAGCTATAACATGGAATCTAGTATATCTCTCATACCGAAAGAAGGGAAAACAACCTGCCAAGGTAGAATCTATACACGTCATCTTTTGCTAAAGTGGATCCACTAGCAAGGTCATTTAAGATAATCCTATGGTGGCACATAGTTTATGGGACATGGATAATCACTGCTAGTCCACTCGATGCTAAGTATAAATCCCACGGTATAGTCATTTAATCATATTCATTTATCATCCTTGGAAAAGTACAATTACGATACTAATCCAAACTAGAGACATTATGGAGTAGCTCCTTAGACCATGAGTTAGTAAACCGATATTTCCAGAATAGCTTTATAAGACTCATAGTCATTAACTTCATTCTAGAAATGAACTACTACTAATGGAAATAGTTTTAAAAGTGTGATCTATAATCATTGATAGTATATCCCGATACCATAATAATCAAGACCTAATTTAAGAAAATAACCCAAAACATTGAGGATAATTCTAGATGTCATTCATTTCACGTGGCCAAGATTCATAGAACATATAGATACCTTCATCTATAATCTTACTTAAGTCATACACATTGATTTCATGAAAACATGCATGATTTCATAAAAAATATATTCATAGATTCAAGCTTCTTCATAAATTCATGTAAGTTAGGGTTCATAGTAAAAAAAAATCATAGATTAGAGGATGGGTTCATATGGAATTAGTTGAAAAGCATGTAATTAAGTCATAATCATCAAAATAAGATCATAATCAAGTAATTGAATCCATACAAATAAAATCCATAAGGAATTAAATGAAAACCTAATCAATTTTTAGGAAATTGAGTTGGAGATTTGAAGAAACTTTGGGGACTCAATGGGTGATTATAACCCATTGATAATCTCCCTATATACCTTGATTGAAGCCCTAAACAATGATGAAAAAGGGAGACTATAACATGAAGAACCCTAGCTTCTTCTTGCTTGATCTAGAGCGAAGATTTTTGGAGAAAACCTTGGAGAGACTTTAGGAATTTTAGAGAATGAATAAGTTGAGGAAAATTTCTAAGGGTAACGGATATTTATAGGGCTTATATTTAGGGGTAAAATGATGTAGTATAAGTTAAAAATAATTAGAAAAAGGACTTAAAAGACCTTAAAAATAACTGTCGACCCTCATTTAGTTTGGACCTACGGTCCGTGGTTCCTTCTACGGACCGTACTGGTCAATCGTAGATAGGTTCAGAGACTATTAATTAGACCTACTTTTTAACGGAACCCATGTACGGCTCGTATGTCTTCCTACTTACCATACATGCCAACCATAGAAACCAACTTTATGCTTTGAAATTTCACTAAGCATGAGACTTACCTACAAGACCTACCTACGACTTGTCAAACAATCTACGATCCATCGTGTCCATCCGTAGATCAACCACTAGGACTATATATTTCTAAAACTCAAACTTAAGTCTACAACTTTTCTTCTACGGCCAGTAGGACTTCCTACAGCTCGCAGATCACCACAATACCCAAAAACTAGACTTTCCCTTTTGAACATAGATTTTCAAATTTCAAGGTGTTACAGTTGATTCTATACAAACACTACTCAACGCAACATCGAGGCATCATATTTCAATGCTGATAAAGAAGAAACAATGAATGAAACCTCCCCAAAAGTTGTCTCCGACTGACGAAGAAGAAGTAATGAGTGAAATTCATCAATGGTATATCCTTCATCTTTAGAAAATCTTATGGAACCCTTTTCCCCAGAAGTACATGCATTTGATACATAAGTTACATTTAGAGATGATGATCTTCTGTTTTGTGAAACAGTACACAATTGTCCTTTATATATGGTGGATCATGTGCTAGAGAAGAGGAAAAATAAAATCTTGATAGATGAAGGATATAGAGTTGATGAATCCACAAATTGGACTCATTTAGGGTTTTATTTTAATAGAAATAGTCTCCTCAAATGCTTATTCAGTCTAAATATCTGATGAAAACACTTAAGTTTCAGGTATTTGAAGTTTTAATGAAAGCATGGACATATAGGTGTAAATCGGAACAAAAAGGCTGAAAAGAACGTAGAAGCTGAAGCTTGAGCAACGCCAAGCATGCTTGGCGATTCACCGAAGAGACGCACTCCGCCCTTTGTTCCAGTACGCGAAGCACTGAAGGAGAAGGATAAAAAAGATGATGAAAGAAGCAGTCTGTATTTCAATGATAGTTTCGCGAAGCATAACAATACCGCCCAATGATCCAGAACGCACAGATGCTGAAGGCAAACCACAAATGGCGATGAACTAGAAGAAGGGTGAATCGCCGAGTCATTCGGCGTTCGCGACTAACCTCGTCGAGCGATCCGCCAGAACTATTTTCTGAAGTCTATAATTACTAAAATATTTACTAGTTTTTGTGTGGAACATTAGAGTCTGAACAATATTATAATTTTTACTTTAGCTCAAGTTTGGAGAGGGTTTTTGGGAGACTTGAAGAGAGAAGGAGTTCATGTTCCCCAAATTGGAAGTGGGTCTTCTCCATTCTTCTTCCTTTGCTTAAATCAAGGTTTAATTTCTTATACCCATTTGATTTCTTTATCATTTTAGGTATAATTTCTTATTTCTTGATGTATGGCTAAACCCCCCCCCCCATTCTTGGGGTGTGATTTAGCAAATATGTGTTGATATTATTGTTGCGTCTTGCTTGCTGATTGGTTAGATGCATTTTAATGGTGATTTCACCTAGTGGTTGTGGTTTAATTTAATGGGTTTATAGTTTCAAATACAAAACCACCCATGTGTTTTCGGCTTCATCGAGAGAGAGGTCGTGAAACCAAGACTTGTAGACTGATGGCCTAAGGAGTGGGTCGACATGAGGTTCAGCCCGAGAGGGTGAGCCCTAGTCCCATATCCTAACACTCAGCTCGAGAGAGTGAGTGG